>CM077161.1:134091625-134283285 GCA_039583875.1 Platanthera guangdongensis | reverse complement strand
TTAAGTAGAATACTAAAACATAAAACATAAAAAAACATTCTCATACACACACGACACACCCTATTAAAAGACAGAAAAAAAAAATAAAACAAAAAACATAAGGTTGCTAGGGTCGCCACATAGATGAAGTCCATAACAATGAAAGGGAGAAAATAAACAATTTTATTAAACTAAAAAGGAGATTACAAAGCTAAAATAAAGGAGAGGGGTAGAATTGCCTTACAAATCATATAAACCACCTAAGCAGCCACCCTAAGAAAAATGATTCCAAAAAAGGGGAACAGGACTTCATACAGCAAGCTTCTATTTATAGGAAAAAAATTTCAAAGTAAACACCCTTAAACACGGGCATGTGGGGGGGGGGGGGGTGTCACTACTATTCATGAGGTGATCCGACGATTTGATGGTTGTTTGACTTTGCGGCTGTACACATGGAGGTCACGCCATAGGTCATGGGCGTGTCGGTGGGCGTGTCGGGGAGGTCGATCTGGGTGCGGGTCGCGTCGAAAAGTCGTCGCGCTATCTTGTCGGGCCAGATGGAGGAGTCACGCCCGTGTCGAATCTTGACACGGGTGTGTATGGCGGTCGACGATCGTCGAGCACGAAATTGTCGAGCTGGAGTGACACGGGCTTGGTCACGGGGCGTGTCATTGGACACGGGCGTGTAGAACGGCGTGTCCAGCTATTTTTTTGTGGACGGCTGATTTCGCTTGAAATTGAAGGAACGCGCCTAGGTCACGGGCGTGACCCAAACTATACGGACGTGTACTATGCAAATTTGGCAATTTTCCTGAAAATTTCAGGAAACAATTTTAAAGCTAAGTTAGTACAATGTTTACAAAAAAGAAATATTTTATTGAACAAAATTAAGTAAAAATAGAGAAAATAAATAAAAACGACTTAATTAATGTACATAAATATACGTATATTTACAACTCATCAACAACCACTTTTGTTTATAGCAGACTCGAGCTTGGCTGAGATAATAGATATCGTAAAGTGGTTGGAATCGGATCTTTTGGATGTTCAGATAAGCGTTAAGAGAACCGCTGAAGTAGTTATGGAAGCAGGACCCAGCTCCAGGACGAGTACTATAAGGAAGAAATTCACACGTTATTAGCATTCGTCGTTAGTCTGCCTAAGTTTGTTCTAGGAATCTGGCCTGAGCATTTACAATTTTGTTATATGGGCGTAATGGTTAGTGAGAAATCTGCATATACTCTATTCGATACCGACGCCACATGCTCGTTTGTGACTGCAGACTTTGTTAAAGACCTAGAAGGAGTGCAATACTTCACTGGTATTGCTCGGAGAGTATGCCTCCCAGATGGCTCTGAGATGACGGAAACTGCCAAGTGCGAATTGGAGATACTCCTTGGGGGAAAAACCTTTGATACCCCTGCTACAGTTTTGAGGATGTCAGAATTTGACCTTATTCTGGGGATGACATGGTTGGATTGGCACTATGCAAGAATTTACTGCACGGAGAAGCAAATTTACTTGAGATATGGGGACACTGATGTCATCTTTCAAGGTATAAAATTCGCACCACGTTTATTATTATCTTCGATTCAGTCCTTGAAAGCTCACATGAGGGGGCAAGAAGTCTGCATGATATATTTTGAACTGAAAGAGATGAAAATAGACATGAAGGATGTGCGAGTAGTGCGGGACTTTCCCGAAGTATTTCCTGAGAAATTGTCAGGATTATCCCTGCATAGAGAGGTGGATTTTCAAATTAAGCTAGTACCGGGTGCCAAGCCCGTCTCGAAGACCCCTTACTGAATGGCCCCAAAGGAACTCATAGAGTTTAGAGTTCAGTTGAAAGAACTGGTGGAATCAGGGTTTGTTCGCCCCGTCTAATGACCTTGGGGAGCCCCTGTTCTGTTCGTTAAGAAGAAGGATGGAACCTTGCGATTATGCATAGACTATCAGGAGCTCAATCGACTGACGGTGCAGAACACTTATCTGCTACCCCAGATCTACGAGTTGTTCGATCAATTGGTTGGATCGCATTGGTTTTCCAAGATGGATTTGTGCTCGGGGTATTATCAGTTGAGGATACAAGAGGAGGACATTCAGAAAATAGCTTTCATGTCAAGGTACGGTTTGTACGAGTTCACCGAGATGCCGTTTGGGCTCACAAATGCCCCTTCAACCTTCATAAGTTTGATGAACAAAGTGTACGAGCCTTATCTAGATATCTTCGTCATTGTTTTCATCGATGACATTTTGGTCTACTCAAAAACAGAGGAAGAGCATGTCGAACATCTGACCTTGGTACTAGGGAAGCTAAAAGAGCATGTCATGTTTGCCAAGTTCAGCAAGTGCGAATTCTTGCTCCATGAAGTTGCCTTCTTGGGCCATGTGATCAGTGGGGCTGGACTAGCTGTGGATTCGACCAAAGTACGTGCCGTGAAGGAATGGTTACCCTTGAATTCAGCGGTTGATGTGCGGATTTTCCTTGGACTTATCGGGTATTATCGTAACTTTGTAAAAGGGTTTTCAAAGATTGCCCTTCCTCTTACTACCCTGACGAAGAAAGGTGTGCCTTATGAGTGGACACCCCAGTGTGAAGCTGCGTTCCAAGAACTGAAAGATAGACTTACCTCCGCCCCCATCCTAGCAATTTCGTCTGGGAAGGAAGGATTTCAAGTTTACACGGATGCATCTTATCAAGGTATGGGAGCGGTACTGATGCAGCATGGTCATGTGATTGCTTATTCCTCAAGGCAACTAAGGAAGCATGAACTCAACTATCCAGTTCATGATTTAGAATTGGGGGAAGTGGTATTCGCCCTGAAAATTTGGAGACACTGCCTATATGGAGTCCATTGCGAGATATTTTCGGACCACAAAAATCTAAAGTATGTTCACACTTAGAAGGAACTGAATTTGAGGCAGCGGCGCTGGTTGGAGTTTTTGTGCGATTATGAGTTCACCTTAAACTAACACCCCGAAAATGCAAACTCGGTGGCTGATGAATTGAGCAGAAAAGTACCGGACTCGAGCTTTGAGTCTCAGTTGATGAGTATGGAATTAGCTCGAATGCTCGAGGAAATGGAGATCACTTTGGTGTATAAAGTTCCTTCGGAAAAGTATACAGAGTACTTGACGACCATGAGTATAGTCTGTGATATTCGGGACCGAATCCATGCAGAGCAAGGAAAAGATATTGCTTTGTCCCTCATGATTAAGTCAGTGGAGGGTGGATCCACCGAAGAGTATACATTAAAAGACGGGCTCATTTATTTTCGTGGCCGACTCTACATTCCCAAAGGCGGTAAAATTCAGGAAGATATCTTGAGAGAGGCATATTGCACTCAGTATTCAGTGCATCCTGGGATTGTCAAGATGTACGCCTACTTGCGGAAGACCATGTGTTGGACGGGAATGAAGAAAGACGTCAGATATTTTGTTGCACATTACAAGGCCTGTCAAAGGGTGAAGGCGGAATGCAAGAGCCCCGGTGGATTATTATAGTCATTGCCCATCCCCTAGTTGAAGTTCGAGGATATCTCCATGGAATTCGTCCACGGATTACCTCGCTCACGCTCAGGAAATGATTCGGTTTGGTTCATCATTGATCGCCTAACAAAAGTATACAGGTTCATCCCTATGAGGAAAGAGGCTCATGTGGATGTTTTGGCACGCCTCTTTGTGGAGCAGTTTGTACGGTACCATGGTGTGCTAAAGACAATTGTTTCTGACCGGGACGGTCATTTTACCTCTAAAGAATGGAAGGCCGTACAGGCGTATTTGGGTTCATGCCCTACCTTTAGCACGGCATTTAATCCTCAGACGGACGAGCAGTCGGAGAGGACCACTAGAACTTTGGAAGATCTATTGAGATTGTGTGTGTTGGATAGAGGCGAGCCATGTGAAAGACTCTTACCCCTGGTGGAATTCTCCTATAACAACAGTCACCATGCCAGCATCGGGATGACACCCCATGAAGCCCTTTACGGAAGAAGGTGTAGAACCCCCTTGTCACGGGTACAAGATGAATACCCGAAGGTTTTAGGAATTGAGTACATCGATGATACTGATGCGGTTGTTAGACTAATACAGGACCGCATGCTTGAAGCTCAAAGTCGACAGGCTAAATATTATAATACAAAGCACCGGATGGTAGAATTTCAGGTGGGTGACAAAGCGTTCCTGAAAATCCGGTCGATGCATGGAGTGTCACGGGTACGTGGTGTGAAGATGCTCAGCCCAAGGTACATTGGACCTTGCACCATATTGGAAAAGATTGGCCCTTTGGCCTACTGATAGGAGTTACCACCAGAGCTGGAGAACCTTCATGACGTATTTCATGTGTCGTCTCTCCTGAAGGCACTGTTGCAGCCCAATCAACATATCCCCACAATTGATGGAGCAGTAGCAACCGATAGATCTGTACAATTAGACCTGGTGCGGATAGTAGACAATGAGACAAGGAGTTTGCGTCGCAAGAGTGTTCCTTTGTTAAAGGTGTTGTGGTCTAACCATAGGAAGGAGGAGTAAACATGGGAGCTGGTGGACTTGATGCAAAAGCTCTACACATAGTTGTTTCATCAAGGTAATTTTAAAAGCATATTTTATTTTATTTCGTGCAATTCCCTCCCCATAGCCTTAGCCTGATTTCGGGGTCGAAATCTTTTATTTTGTTTATAGGATTTATAACGTCCCAACTCACGCAAGGCCCCTCGTGTGCACTTTTAAGTCAGGAGAGCTGACTGGGGCTCAGGGAGTGCTGGAAGTTAGGCTTGCACTTGAGTAAGGGAGGAGAAGGTTATCCAGATTAGGACAAGGGTAGTGACACGGGCGTGTCCATACCCGTATGGTACTCTGGTGTCTTTGCATCTTCCTTGTGATATTTCCAGAGAAGGACATGGGTAGTGACACGGGCGTGTCCATACCCGTGTGGTTCTCCGGCAACCCTACGCATTCTTTGTCGTGTTCCTCCCGAGCAGGACACGGGTAGTGACACGGGCGTGTCCCTACCCGTGTGTGTCCATGAAACAGCTCGATGATACGTCGAGTAGAGCTCGACGAACATCATCGACCAGAGAACATGTTCCTCCAGAGCAGGACACGGGTAGAGACACGGGCATGTCCCTACCTGTGTGTGTGTGTCCAAGCAGCAGTTCGACGATTCAACGAGCAGAGCTCGACGAATCGTCGACCGTGTTCCTCCCAAGCAGGATACGGGTAGCGACACGGGTGTGTCCCTACCCGTGTGTGTCCAAGCAGCAGCTCGACGATTCGTCCAGCGGAGCTCGATGAATCATCGACCATGTTCCTCCCGAGCAGGACACGGGTAGTGACACAGGCGTGTCCCTACCCGTGTAGTTCAATTTCAGGTTTTTGTGAATTTTCCGTCTGCGTCGTTTTGAAGGGACTCATTTGCTTAGTTGATTGGCGGTCCAATGACAGGACGACACGTGGCTATGCAGTTACCCAACTTCTTACATGAAAAGGGGAGAAAATTGTAGTTGTTTCTAGTCTTCCTTCCAAGTCGTGCTATAAGGAAATTACTGGAGAGTAAGAAGGTGCTGGAGCCGATCTTCTTCCCGTGAAGAACTAACACCGACCGAGGAGGTGAGATGCCTCCAATAAGGGTGACAAGATCCATGGCTGGAAACACCGAAAATGCCGGAAATGCCGAAAATGAGGTGAGCTTCCTACCCTCTCCCTTGGTGATAGATCTTTAGTTCTTTCAAGGAGAGATATCGATTCGAAAGGGTCTTGATTTATGAGAAGAAGCATTCTAGGAAAAGGCCATACTAGGACTTGTGTCCTAGGAATTAGAGTCTTCAAACTTTCCCTCACTTCGAATGCAGTTTATGGACTGGTTTCATGAAGAGTAGTGGCCTTATGAGGGTGAATAAGGGAGGCGAAATCGTAGATGCTATTTAAAAATTTGGTTGAAGGAAGAAGACGAGCCGATGTCGTCCGATCGGCTTTAAGATGTGCGCAGAAATCTGTTTTCTGCACGCAGTAGCCTTCGAGGCTATGTTCAGTCATGATGCTACCAGACATGGGCTTTCGACTAAACAAAAAAGTCATAGCCCTTGGAAATACCTTTCCAACGAGTGGTTAAACTCCTTCACCGGATTCCTGTAGCCTCAGGAATCCCCATTTGAAGTTGTTGTGCAGTAATCATTCCTGCACATGTAATTCTCGTGTTTGTTTTGTATTGGTAGAGAGATCATAGTACAGTAATGTTAATATTTGTGGAATTTAGACTATAAATGATTGGGGTGAAATATGTTAATGACATTTGTTGGTTAGATCCATAATGAACAAATGGTGTAGTAAGGTGCACTCAACCGAGGTGATTTGGTGGAGGTTATAGAAAGATTTAGATACGTGAAATAATGAGGACGTACTTGACAGTGGTAATGTGTTAAATAATGATGAGTTTGGATTGAACATGCTATATATAATTGCTAATTACTATACAAACAAATGGTTGTGGTCTTTAGAAGATGGAAGTGTGAAGTATCCTTACACTGATAATAAACCCTTAAGTACCTTGGGGCACGAGGTTGTGAAAGGGTGTAAGTGAGGGTGTTCGACCGCACTGGTTTGGTAATGCTGAGAAGAGACATAAGTGGACGGTTGGGTTTGGTCCTCGGTGTTCATTCCCGAGGCTCCTTCCATGCCAAGTGGACGGTTGGGCTTGGACCTCATGCTTTTTCTGAGGCTCCTTCCATGCCACGATGATGTGAAATTGCATGTGGTGTGAGTCGACATGCGGTGTCGTAATCCTGTGTTAAGGATAGTGTGGCATGTCTACGGGCTCACTAGTCTTCACACCGACGGGAGCTGACAAATAGACTTTGGGCAGTTGGGCTTGTTCCTCGATGTTCATTTCTTGGGCTCCTTCCGTGCCAAGTGGACGGTTGGGCTTGGTCCTCGTGCTTTTTCAGAGGCTCTTTCCGGGTCACAAAATGGTCCAGATCGGGGCTTGGTACTTGGTGCACATCTACCTGAGACACGCACTGAGCTATAGTACGCATCGGAGCTCTGCTGTTGTGTTCTTAGCGTTGAGGCATACGTAGGCCTAGGCTTAGTAGTGTGGATGCATGCCTAGTAGTGGAGAAGCCCACTCCACTATCACCGCCTGGCCACGACGGTTGACGTCTGAGAGGTTAGCTACCTGCTCGAAAAGGGGGAACTACAATTCTGTGTCGACATAGAAATTGCATGTGCGTGATCATGGGTGAGTCATTGCATTGCATTCATATCATTACCTTACATTGCATACACAAGATCCTTATCGTATAAGTTTGTATGGGCACTCTTATATGATGAGTTACTATACTGCTGAGCCGATCCTCAACTTATATGTCTGTATGGGCATTCATATAAGTTGAGTTACTTTCTGTTGTACCTCTATATTTTTATACTGTTGTAAATGGTAGAACTGCTAGAGTATAATGTTTACTCATTTATTGTGCTGCTTATATACATTGATATTGTTCACTCTATACCACCTGTTTGTACTTCTGTTCTACTTATATATATTGTACCCTTGTTCCTTTCTTTGCCCGGTGCCGAGGAGTCGCCGGGGGAGCGAATGTGATAGCCACTTAGTCTTTATGACTAATGGTTTCGATGTCTTTATTTTAGGAGGAAACCCCGCATTCAGAGCAGCCATATATTTTGCAGCAGGACAGCCAGGCCAGGACGACAGGGCCTGAAGGGATGGTGCCTTCGATCGATACCATCGGTGACCGATGTGAGTTGAGAGACTTATGATGTAGCCCTTTTGGTAAGTTGTACTCGTACTCTGATACAATATAAGCTTGACGAAGCTTCTTATATTTGATGTACTTTAATTGGACTTTTCTTGCTTATGTATGAATTTGAAAGGAAGGGTTAGATCAGAAATACTCTACAGGGGGGGGGGGTGAATAGAGTATTTAGGGTTTATAAAACTTTTTTAGCAAATTAACAAATAAATCCTAAGATAAGTTAATCTATCATAGGTGTTGCAGAGATTAAATAAAATATCACAGACATAGCAAACCTAAGCCACACAGCCACAACAAGAGCAAAAGAAAAGAGCAACCCAGACAACACATGAATTTTATAATGGTTCCCCAACCTGGGTACATCCACTCTTCTACCACCCTGGTAGGAATCCACTCAGGTTTTTGATCAGGTGACTGCCACCAATGAGCTTTTGATCAGGTGCTCAAAAATCAAACCTCAATTCTTTTGATCAGGTGACTTGCAACCAGGAATAACTTTTGAAGGGAGTTAGGAACCCTTTATATAGTGGGGGATGAGAGAGTGATTATGTCTTCTCTTTCTCAACTATAACTGAGAAGACTCTAGAGGATTTTGATGTTGGCAAAAGCTCCCCCTGAGATAATGAATGGTTCAGGAAGTTGAAGCCTTGCGGTAGGGTGATAGGTCTTCAAACTTTTGCTTTGACCCGAAGAACTTCAGGAACTTCTTTACAGATAGAATGTTTGTTGTCCTTTGAAGAATCCTGGAATGAAGATAGAAGAAGAGTCTTGATTTAAATAGTTGTTCTTCTTCTTCTTCTGCTTGCTGTGATTTCTCTGGTCTAGGGCTTCTTCTCTGTGTCACTGTGTTCTCTATAAGTATCTCTCTCTATTATTTCTCAGTGTGCTGACGAGAGAGAAGAAGAAGACCCTTATTCAATGTATTTCTCTGATCACTACACCGGAAGAGAAAAGAAAAGGCCCTTTTATGTTTTCCATATAAATTTCCTTTTTGAAATTTGAATTTCTTTCTGCATTGATTTCTGACGGCCTGAAGAATATTTGCATTGATTGGATTCCCCAACTGTCCCATGGAAAAACGGTAAGCAATAATCCTGATGAAGACCGTAATCAATGCTTCCTTCTAACGGTAATATTCCGAGAATATTTAGCATTGATTACTCAGAAATTATCGCAATAGAATAAGGACAGAAGGAGGGAAATTTCCAAGTCAGGAACTGCGCAGAAATCGTCGAGCAGAATTCGTCGACCTGAATCCAGCGTTCATCGAGCTGAGAAGTCAATTGTCGACCAAATGATAGTTGTTCTTCGACCTGAGGTCCAAGATCGTCAACCTGAGAGTAGTTGACTGCTTTCTTGGGAACCATGCTAATTCTATGCATCAAGTTCGTCGAGCTGAGAGTTTAACTTCGTCGATTGGAGTTCAGAATTCCATGTTTCTTTGACTTAAGAATGTTGAAGTAACGTGTCTAGAAATCATTAAACTGAGAACTGGGTTCGTCGACCTGAGAAGTTGAGTTCGTCGACTGGAGTGTGATTCTGGACTTAGAATACTTAGATGTTTCTGGAATTAGATGTTGAAGTAGATCACCCAGCAATCGTCGTCCTGAGAGCTAAGTTCGTCGAGCTGAGAACTAAGTTCATCGATCGGAGTTCAGACATTCTGGATTTGGAATGTTGAAATATAGTGTCCATAAATCGTCGAACTGAGTACCAAGTTCGTCGAGCTCAGCTCAGAGAATTGTCTCTGAGTTCATCGAGCTGAGCACAGCTTTTGTCGACCTGAGTTCGACGAACGTCAAACTCAATTTCCTGAGTCTTTGAAATCTCTTAGTCTTGAGTCTTTTTGCAGTCTGTTGATGGTTGGTCCATGCAGTGATGACTCTAAGGACTTGGCCTATACTCTAAGACTCATACATGACCCTGGCTATACATGTTGGGTCAAACATCCTAATTTAGTGAACCTAGCCCAAATCCAACTAGAGATCCAACAATCTCCCCCTATTTGGGTGAGGTCACTAATTACAGACACAAACTATATACAAAGCGAAATAAGAATATATCTGGCAGGAAATTTAAAATATTCAACAGATATATATGTATAATAAGCTTTGTATCAAGAAATAGATAAGCAGTTTAAAGTAACTCAGAAAGACTAAAGATAGTTCAAAGTTTATTTCTTCTTCTTCTTCTCCTTGTGCTTCTCCTCAATGGCTTTGTCTCCAGACTGTGTAAATATGATTTCCCTGTTAGGATCTGCAGCTTGAGCCTTGGTCATTGTCAAGTCAGCAGCCCCAATGATATTAAGAGATGTAGCCCGGGGCACTACTTCTTCTGAATGAAGTTTCATATAATCATCAACATTAAAAAACTTATTAGCCTTAGCAAACTTGTTCAGTTCTTCCTTTCTGTACTTCGACATTATAGAGTTTTGAGAAGGATCCTTTCCTTCAGCTCTTGTTTTGTTGATCATGGATAGGCCAACCAATTCCTGGAATCTAGCCATCCTAGCAGTTGTAGCTATCTCAGGATCTTCAAAATGGTACAGGAGGGGAAGCAGCTCTCTTGGGGCTTGCAGCCTTTTGATGTTCAGGGAATTGTTATTGTTGTTGTTGATGCTACTGCTGTTGTTGTTGGTGCTGCTTGCCAGATGAATACTGTCTTTGTTGGCTGCTTCCTGAAGATGAGGATCTACCCTGATGTCTCTGATAGGTCTGAAACTGGGTAGTCTTTAGAGTTAAAGAACTTGAATCACCAGCAGCGGGTGGAGGAGGAGGAGGAGGAGGGTCCTTTCTGAATCTCTATGGAGGAGGAGAATATCTTCTGCTTTTCTTCCTTTCTTTCTGTTGATTCTTGGACAACCACATCCATGTTGGCATGCCCTTATAAGGTGTGATCTTTTGAAGTTTATAGTATGGTGTGTCATTTGCTGGATTTGGCTTTGGGGCAGGAGGTGGAGGAGCTTTCTTCTTCTTAGATACTTTCTTTTTCTTTGGCGCATCATCTCAGTCCGCTTCATCATCATCCTCATCATCAGAATCTTGAGGAGTATCATACAAAGCATCAATAGCTTTTAGTACTGATTTGTCAATGGGATTTTCAGCCTGAATAGGAGCTGGGGGAAGAGCTGGAGCTGAAACTGGAGCAGGAGCTGGAGCTGGAAGAGGAGGGCTATACAGAACAGTGCTTTTAGCAACTTTTTTATTTTCTTCTTCTATATATGCCATGATCAGTGCATCAAGATCAGGCAGTTGTGAATCATCCATAACAAATACTGGAGCAGAAGGAGATGAGATAATGGGGGAAACAACTCTGGGAGGAGATGGACTGACTGGAATCTCTATTACAGCAAGACTGGCCTTTAGTTGCTTGGCAACTTTGTGGCTTATGGGTGAGGTATATGGGATTATAGCCATGGATGGCTTAGTGTTGTATTCTGGAAAAAGGTTCAAATGAACTATATCAAAAGTTCTCAATAAATTGAACAAATTTACTGTGGGATTTATAATAAAATCACCAGCAGTGATTATTTCCTCTGTTACTGTATCATCCACAGTATCTATTTCCATATCTATTTCAATAAAATTAATGAAATCAAAGAATTCATCATCAGCATCTGCTTCTGCTGCTGCTTTTTCTGCTTTGTCTGCTGCTGCATCTACTACTGCTACTGATGTTGGTTCTGCTGCTGTTGTTACTACTACTACTGCTATTGCTACTGCTGCTACTTCTTCTTCATGGAGTATCTCCCCCTGCCTGGTTTCAGTGGATACTGAAGCCAGGCCCCTAACTGAAGAGGAAGGAGCGGAAAGAGTAGATTTTTGTGCAGCAAGAGAAGATATGGAGGTAGCAAGAGGTGAAATAGCCTCTGCTATAATTGTTTTGAGGAGGGGAGTAAGCAATACAATGAGAGATGGAATAATGGAGGGGTCCAATGGCAGAGAGGCAGAGGGTGTGGCAGAAGTTGTGCCAATGGAAACAGATGGAGGGATGGAAGATGATGGTGGAGTAGGAGGTGGAGAGTCTATCATGTGGACATCTGGAATAAAAGAAGTATGAGGAGGGGAAGTAGGCAGATTAAAGGAAGGGAGGGAGAGGATATTAGAGGGAGGAATGGCAGCCAAATGGGGTGGTAGTGGAGAGGAGGGTGGTGATGGAACTGGTGTATCATGTTGGGAGGGAGGTGAGTTAGGAAAGTGAGTGGGGGATAGATGTACTGGGGATGAGGGAGGTGTAGGAGTGTGTCTAGTGGTTTGAACTGTGGAGGGGAGTTGTTGTATCATTTGAGAAAGAGGTGGGATGACTGGAGGTGATGGAGGTGGAGGAGGGATCTCTTCAGTAGGGTGAGGAGTGGCTAAACCAGCCCTGGTACTCTCAGAAGGCCTGGTGGAGGAGGAAGAATCCTTGGAGGGCTTGGTGATGGTCCTCTCCCACCTGCCAAAGAGAGCAAATGTGAGCCTCTTGGAGGCAATGATGAATATGGTCGGGGAGACCCGGGATTCAGTAGCCTTTTCCTTTAGGAAGATCCCAAAATCCTTCCAAAGCAAACATCTTTCTTTGTATTCTTTTTCTTAATCAGATCAAACAGAACTGAGCCAAGTTCACCTTCTTCTTGTTTACCACAACACACATTACCAGGAATTCGTGCCTGCTTGTGTAGTTATGTGCAGTGTGCTTGTCTAGCAGCACTTTACCCACAATGTCTGCTAGGAATTTAAATTCAGCAGACATGTGTTTCTTCAACAACTTATTTGGGGTTTCTCCAGAATAACCCATCATACCCAGCATCATATCATATTCCTCAGTATCAATTTCCAACTCTTCTTCATAATTACTTAACCCAAAAATTTCTATTAGGACGGAGGGAGTAAGAGAAATAGCATTACCAGAGATTGTGCCAGTCATAGATTTCTCATCTGTGGTGGAATAAGTATAGACCCACTCTCTGATCTCAGTGCCAGATATCTTGATCCTGGTGGACAGTAGATTCTTCAACTACTGTTCTTCAAGGAGTTGCAGGATGCCCAGGAAGATTGGGTATGAATGTTGGAAGGAATCAAAATCGACATCAAATCGAGTGTCGAATTTCATTGCTGTGAGGGTTCCTGCTGGAATTACCATTAGTTCACATGAAAGACAAAAATGAAGATCAAGTTCAAGGGAACTGAAAGCGTGGGATGGAGGTCGAAGAAGACCTAGATATAAGATTTTTCAGAATATGAATCAACAAACTTCGTTCCATGAAAATAAATAATTCTTCGATCTGAGATCGACGAAATAATTGGTAGTTAAATAATTCGTCGAGCTCAGTCTGAAGATTTGAAGACATTTCATCGAGCTCCGTTCGACGAAAGTTTTCTGAAGTAGATTCGTCGATCTGCGTTCGACGAAAACAACTTTACTCACAGAGCGTTCGTCGACCTCCGTTCGACGAAAATCTCAAGAACTTTACACAATTCGTCGATCTCCATTCGACGATCTTTGGAAAATTCGTCGAGTGCAGACAGAAATTAAGTTAAAGCTTCTCCATTGATCATTCCAAGCTGATTTATGAAGAACAGGTGATTTATTTCATCCAGGAGTTTGGTGAAAATATCAGCTCTTTGTAAATCAGTATAGATATAGACAAGATTAACTTTATTTTTATCTACACACTCTCTAATGAAATGATGCCTAATGTCTATATGCTTGGTCCTACTGTGATGGACTGGATTTTGTGTTATGGATATAGCACTTGTATTATCACAAAATAGAGTTGAATTATTTAAGTTGAGGCCATAGTCCAGGAGTTGATTCTGAATCCACAACATCTGGGAACAATAACTGCCAGCTGCTATATATTCAGCTTCAGCTGTTGATGTAGACACAAATGATTGTTTCTTGCAGAACCAAGACACTAATCTCATACTAAGGAACTAGCAAGTTCCTGAGGCACTTTTCCTGTCAACCCTACATCCAGCAAAGTCAGCATCTGAATATCCAGTTAAATCAAATTCTGACTCAGTAGGATACCAAAGGCCTAGACTAGGACAACTCTTTATATATCTCAAAATTCTTTTTAGGAGAATTAGGTAAGATTCTTTAGGGTTCACTTGGAACCTAGTACAAAGACATATGACAAACATTATATCAGGTCTGCTAGCTGTAATATATAATGGGGACCTAACAATGCCCCTATATAACTTCTGGTCAACAGGTTTCCCATGTGGATCAGAATCTATTACAACATTAGTAGCCATAGGTGTTTTCTTTGCTGAGGCATCAGCCATCCCAAACATTTTAAGGAGCTCTTTAGCATATTTAGCCTGGGAGATGAAGATGTCATCAGGTAGCTGCTTCACTTGGAGACCAAGGAAGTAGGAGAGTTCACCCATGCTACTCATCTCAAACTTAGAATGCATGAGGTCAGAAAACCTCTTGCATAGTTTAGAGTCAGCAGACCCAAATATGATATCATCCATATAAATTTGTACTAACAAGATTTTATCCTTTTGGTACCTTGTGAATAATGTTTTATCTACTATGCCTCTAGTGAATTCATGTTCTATCAAAAAGCTAGCTAGGGTCTCATACCAAGATCTTGGAGCTTGCTTTAGACCATAGAGGGCTTTATGCAATTTAAATACATGATAGGGATGGGTTGGAGAGATAAAACCTAGAGGTTGTTCAACATAGACTTCTTTTAGTACTCCATTCAGAAAAGCACTCTTTACATCCATCTGATATACCTTGAACTTCTTTTAGGAAGCATAGGTAAGAAAGATTTTGATTGCCTCTAACCATGAAACTGGTGCAAATGTTTGGTCATAGTCTATCCCTTCTTCTGGCCTATAACCTTGAGCAACAAGCCTAGCCTTGTTTCTCACAATTACACATTGGGCATCTAGTTTGTTTCTATATACCCATTTAGTTCCAATGACTGGGTAGTCTTTGGGTCTTGGAACTAAATCCCAAACTCTACATCTCTCAAATTGGTTGAGTTCCTCTTGCATAGCAATGATCCAGTGGGGATCTTGCTCAACATATTTTATGGATTGGGGCTCAACTTGAGAGAGAAAACAGACATGCATCACATCTTGGTTGAGTTGATGCCTTGTCTGTACAACTACTGTTATGTCTCCAGTCACTTGGGATCTAAGGTGATCCCTTAGTGTGATAAGATCAGTTGGTGGAGTTGGTTCAACAATAGTATTTGGATTTAATTCCTCTTGTGGAATTATGTTTGCTGTTGAATGAGGTTCAGCCTCTTCCAAAGATTCATCTTCACTGTCTTCAATAATTTATGGAGAAGGATGTGTTGGAACCTCTTGGATGAGGCTTAATTCATCCAAATTCTCACACAAGTGAGGTACCTGCGAAGAGCTACTGATAGAAATTTCTTTCTCCTTATATGACATGTTAGCTTCATCAAAAGTTACATGTATAGATTCCTCAATTTTTAAAGATGATTTATTGAACACCCTATAAGCTTTGCTTACTTGGGAATATCCTAGAAAAATTCCCTCTTCAGCCTTAGCTTTAAACTTTCTAATATATTTCTTGTTGTTATTATGTATGTAGCATATACAACCAAATACTTTAAAATAAGTGATTTTAGGTTTCTTCCCTTTAATTAATTCATAGGGAGTCCTATTCTTTAGTTTATGTATCAAACTTCTGTTCAGTACATAATTTGTTGTGCTTACAGCCTCTGTCCAAAAGGATAGTGGAATGTAAGCATCTGCAAGTAATGTGCCTACAGCTTCAATCAAGGTTCTATTCTTCCTTTCAGCTACCCCATTTTGTTGGGGAGTTCTAGGAGCTGAGAAGCATGCCTGATACCTTCCTTCTCACAGAACTCATGCATAAGAAGAGACTCAAACTCTGTACCATGATCACTTCTGATCAATGCAACATGAGTACAGTACTCAATCTGTATGGTCCTGAGAAAATCTGTAAGAACTTTAAAGTTATATGAATTGGATCTCAGAAAGAACACCCAAGTGAATCTTGAGAAGTCATCTACAATAACTAGGGTATAGGATTTCCCTCCTAATCTTTATACAGCAATGGGTCCAAAGAGGTTCATGTGTAGCAAATACAAAATTCTAGGTGAATCACTCTTATTTACTAACTTAAAGCTAAATTTAATTTTCTTGCCTAGTTGACAAGCCCTGCAAAGGCCTTCCTTCTTGTAGGGACCGGAAGGTAAACCTCTCACAAGGTTGTCTTTAGATAACCTAGCAATGTTTTTCATATTTACATGTCCTAGCCTTTTATGCCATAATTTATTTTGATTGCAAACTATATTAAGCAGACAAATATCTGAATTGGCAGAATAGAAATCAATTAAATAAATATTTCCTTGTCTATTTCCAATTAAAACATTTTATTTTTTGTTATTAGAAATAATATAAGTTTTTGAGTTGAAATATACCGGATAACCTTCATCACATAATTGGCTTATTGAGATGAGGTTATGCTTGAGTCCACTTACATAGGTCACCTTTTTGAATGTGACAGCTACAATCCTTACTTCTCCATAGCCTTCAGACTAGCCACACTTTGAATCACCAAAGATTACCTTTGGTCCCATCTTGGACTTGTAATTATATAAGTTGTCCTTACTGTCAGTCATGTGCTTGGAGCATCCACTGTTCAGATACCAAGTTTGATTAACCACTAGACAGCCCTTTTCCTGCAATGTAAACAGTTAGTTGTTCTTGACCCAGGTTACCTTAGGTCCTTTATATTGTTGATAGGAAAAGCTTGAAATCACAGAATACTCAGGTTGTGATTTATATCCTAATGGATGATATCTTCTGGGAGGTATTATCCAATCTGCAAGTGGGTTAAATGGTTTCTTAATTTGATTGGAGTTGGTGTTGTAATTATAATTTTTGTTAAGTCTGACTGGGTTCGACGAATTGTTGTGAGTTCGTCGACCAGAGTTCGATGAAATGGAATGAGATCATCGATCTCTGCTCAGAGAATGAACAAGTTCATTTTCTGTGCCTCAAGTTCGTCGATCTCTGCTCGACGAACCATACACAGTTCGTCGATCGCAGTAAGACGAATGATTATTATATAAATTTGCGTTCAGCGTTCGCCGACTTGAGTTCGACGAACTGGCCACATTTCGTCGATCTAAGTTCGACGAAATCTGCTGAACTTTGTTTTTACTTATTTTTTGGTTTCTGTTATTTTGACCTTTTAAGTTTGGCATTTCTTCTATGGTTTGTTTAACGGTTGTTATTTCTTTTCCCTTAGCAGAAACAAATTTAATGAGGGTTGATAAAATATTCTTCTTAAGAATGGGGGGCAAACTTGATGATGCACCCAAGCCCAGATTGTCATTTAGTCTGACATTGACTGTGCTTGTGATGTCCATCAGCTTAAGGCTTCTCCCATTGAGGGATTCCTCAAGTTGTTTAGCCTCGCATAACTCAGTTTTTAACAGAATAATTTGTTCATTAGCTAATGTAAGTTTATCTTTTAGCTTGATGTTTTCAGATTTCAGTGTCTCTTGACTAGTCAGTTTTTTCCTAAGTGCTTTGATTTCTTTTTCATAATTTATTAAATCAATGCACATAGTTTTAAATTCAATTTTAAAAGCATCAGAATTATAGTCAAAAGATAAGAGTACCTGATCAGCTTCTGTTTCTGAAGCTTCTTCATTGTCAGATTCTTCTTCATTTGACTGACTCTTGGAGGCATCAATGGTCATGATGCATACTTCTTTGGCCCTTGTCTCTTCTTCTTCTTCACTGGAGCTGGAGGATGTGGATTCATCCTCAGTTTCACTCCAAGATTCAGCTATAAAGTCTTTCTCCTCCTTCTTATATTTGTTGGAAGAAGGCCTGCTGCTTTGCTGTCTTCTAGAGTCCTTCTCTCTTCTCTTTTCCTTCTTTTGATTTTCTGGACACTCTGAGATGAAGTGTCCAGGTTTCTTGCAGCCAAAGCACACTACTTCTTTAGTGGGGGTTTTATCATACCTTAGCTTGCCATCTTGCCTGGATGACTTTCTTCTGAAATCCTTCCTTGTCATTTTATAGAATCTCTTGGTAAGGAGACTCATCAGGTATTCATTCATAGTTGAGGCTTCAGTTTCTTCAATAGCTTTAAAAGCTATGTTGTGCTCCTTCCTTGCTGGTGGAGGTGTTCTCTGCTCAGCTGTTTCTCTGTATTTGATGAGCTGCTCATAAGACTTGAGCTTTCCTAAAAGAGATTCTGTGGAAATCTCATTTAGGCTCCTTGCCTCCTTGATTGGCCAGATCCTTGAATCCCATGAGCTTGGGAAGCACATAAGGATTTTGTCATTCACCTCAGTGAGGGTGATGTCCTTGTCCAGTGTCTTTAGCTCATTGATGATTGAGCTCAGCCTATTGTACATATCTATAATTGATTCTGCTTCCTCCTTCTTGAAGTTCTCATATTGTGATATGAGATTGGATCTCCTGTCTTTTATTTCATCAGCAGATCCATCCACCATTTGATTTAGATAATCCCAGATGGCCTTGGCTGATGTACATTCAGCCACTTTCTGGAAAATGTCATCTGACATTGTTTGGGCCAGAATATTCATGGCTTTGGCATCAGCAACTTTAGCCTTCTTCTGAGCCTCAGTGCACTCAGGTGGTGGAACTGCATTAGTGCTGGATGTTGCTGTAGAGGTAGATGGTGTAGGAGGACTTGTTATAATGGAATTGTAGATATCCTCATCAATAGAGTTCATATATAACTTAATTCTTGCCTTCTAGATGGCAAACCTATTTAGGTTGCATACTGGAGGTCTGGTGCTTGCATAGTCTTTGTTCTGTGCCATGTTGTGAGTATAACTCTAATAAAAATAAAATTCAGATCTAACTCAGGATCTTTGGTTCAAGGGTTAGCTTGTACAACCAAAGGATCCTTGCTTTGATACTAATTGAAAGTAAGGGTTAGATCAGAAATACTCTAGAGGGGGGGGGGGGGGTGAATAGAGTATTTAGGGTTTATAAAACTTTTTTTTTTCAAATTAACAAATAAATCCTAAGATAAGTTAATCTATTACAGGTGTTGCAGAGATTAAATAAAATATCACAGACACAACAAACCTAAGCCACACAGCCACATCAAGAACAAAAGAAAAGAGCAACCCAGACAACACAAGAATTTTATAGTGGTTCCCCAACCTGGGTACATCCACTCTTCTACCACCCTGGTAGGAATCCACTCAGGTTTTTGATCAGGTGACTACCACCAATGAGATTTTGATCAGGTGCTCAAAAACCAAACCTCAAGTCTTTTGATCAGAAGAACTGAGAAGGGAGTTAGGAACCCTTTATACAGTGGGGGATGAGATAGTGATTATGTCTTCTCTTTCTCAACTACAACTGAGAAGACTCTAGTGGATTTTGATGTTGGCAAAGGCTCCCCCTAAGATATTGAATGGTTCAGGAAGTTGAAGCCTTGCTATAGGGTGATAGGTCTTCAAACTTTTGCATTGACCAGAAGAACTTCAGGAACTTCTTGATAGATAGAATGTTTGTTGTCCTTTGAAGAATCCTGAAATGAAGGTAGAAGAAGTGTCTTGATTTAAATGGTTGTTCTTCTTGTTCTACTTGCTATGATTTCTCTGGTCTAGTGCTTCTTCTCTGTGTCATTGTGTTCTCTGTAAGTATCTCTCTCTGTTATTTCTCAGTGTGATGTCGAGAGAGAAGAAGAACATCCTTATTCTCTGTATTTCTCTGATCACTACACCAGAAGAGAAAAGAAAAAGCCCTTTTATGTTTTCCATATAAATTTCCTTTTTGAAATTTGAATTCCTTTCTGTATTGATTTCTGACGGCCTGAAGAATGTTTGCATTGATTGGTTTCCCCAACTATCCCATGGAAAAACGGCAAGCAATAATCCTGATGAAGACCGTAATCAATGCTTTCTTCTAACGGTAATATTCAGAGAATATTTAGTATTGATTACTCAGGAATTATCGTAATAGAATAAGGACAGAAGCAGGGAAATTTCCAAGTCAGAAATTGCACAGAAATCGTCGAGCGGAATTTGTCGACCTGAATTCAGCGTTCATCGAGCTGAGAAGTCAAGTTTGTCGACCAGATGATAATTGTTCGTCGACCTGAGGTCCAAGATCGTCGACCTGAGAGTAGTTGACTGCTTTCTCTGGAACCATTCTAATTCTGCGCATCAAGTTCGTCGAGTTGAGAGTTTAACTTTATCGACTGGAGTTCAGAATTCAATATTTCTTGGACTTAAGAATGTTGAAGTAACGTGTCCAGAAATCATTGTCCTGAGAACTGGGTTCGTCGACCTAAGAAGTTGAGTTTGTCGACTAGAGTGTGATTCT
Organism: Platanthera guangdongensis; assembly: GCA_039583875.1. Lineage (NCBI taxonomy): Eukaryota > Viridiplantae > Streptophyta > Magnoliopsida > Asparagales > Orchidaceae > Platanthera > Platanthera guangdongensis. The sequence goes on along the minus strand of CM077161.1, from coordinate 134,263,214 downwards.
GGACTTAGAATACTTAGATGTTTCTGGAATTAGATGTTGAAGTAGATCACCCAGCAATCGTCGTCCTGAGAGCTAAGTTCGTCAAGCTGAGAAATAAGTTCATCGACCGGAGTTCAGACATTCTGGACTTGGAATGTTGAAATATGGTGTCCAAAAATCGTCGAACTGAGTACCAAGTTCGTCGAGCTCAGCTCAGAGAATTATCTCTGAGTTCGTCGAGCTGAGCACAGCTTTCGTCGACCTGAGTTCGACGAAAGTCGAACCCAATTTCCTGAGTCTTTGAAATCTCTTAGTCTTGAGTCTTTTTGCATTCTGTTGATGGCTGGTCCATGCAGTGATGACTCTAAGGACTTGGCCCATACTCTAAGACTCATACATGACCCTAACTATACATGTTGGGTCAAACATTCTAATTTAGTTAACCTAGCCCAAATCCAACTAGGGATCCAACGAATTTGACTTCTAATTAATGTTGTTGTTTGGGTTGGCATTGAATGATATTGTTTATGGCCGGCAGAATAGGCGGCTTGTGGTGCAGACCAACACGTGCGTTGGTGCCACCGCAAGGTGGCTGTTCTGGGCATAAGACTCCCATCGTGCTGTGTTTTGTGTTCCTGGGGTGGGGTATTACACATCTTATATTTCCTTAAGGATCCAAAGGTTTCCTAAAGATCCAAGATATGGGACCTGAGATCTCGGCTTTTGATCATTAGGTCATCCACATAAACTTTGAGGTTCCGCCCTTTCTGCTATTAGAAGATCCGATCCATCATTCATTGATAAGTTCTCCCACATTTTTCAATCCAAAGGGAATCATGTTGAAACATAAGCACCCATCCTCCGTGACGAAGGTGACATCCTTGACGTCCGAAGGGTGCATGCGTATTTGGTGGTATCCTAAAAATGCATTTAGAAAACTCATTAGTGAAAAATCGACGGCTGAGTCAACCAGCGCGTCGATTCGAGGCAGAGGATAACAATCCTTAGGCCATGCTTTATTCAAGAGAGAGAAATCCACAGACATTCTTCACTTCCCCTCCCCCTTTTTCACCATTACAATATTACTTACCCACCCCGGATATTTACATGCAGACACGAACCCCGCCTTAAGTAGCTTTTCTACTTCTTCTTTGATGGGTCCGACCATCTTAGTGGTGATGGCCCTCTTCTTCTGTTGTACAAGATGAGCATTGGGGTCGAGGTTGAGACTGTGGCATGCCACGTCTATGTCAACTCCCGGCATGTCGGCCGTGCTCCAGGCAAAGATGTCGATGTTCCTCTGTATGCATGCCTTGATATCCTCCTGATCTTCGGAACTGCGCTCGCCACTGATCTTTATCTTCTCTTTCCTTCCTTATTTAGTGAGGATCTACATCTCTAACACCTCCACGGCCGCCTTCAGCCTCGATGGCTCCTCCTCTTTCTTCTGCTCCTCCAGCATATTCTCCTATTCTCTGGCCACATAATTCGCTACCTCATGCTCCGTAACTGCCACAGCCATTTCCTACCAAAACTTCTCCACCTCTACCTCACTGGTGCATCCTCCTTCTAGTAGTGAACTTCTCCAGCCGGGCTTCCCCCTTGGATGACTCTCCTGCTCCCTCCATCTTTCTTTTTTCATTCCCCCTCCACTTTCCTTCGGCTCCACCTCTCCTCCTTTCTCTCCCGCCGTTTCTGGCTCCGTCGCAATGCCTCCCTCCATATCTACTTCTCCTTCTCTTCTAACCTCCCTTTCTCCTTTCTCCTCTTCTACCCCCATCTCTCCTTCTTTCTCTCCTGTCGTTTTCGACTCCACCACAATTCCTCGCTCCATCTCCACTTCTCCTTCTCCTCCAACCACCCTTTCTCTATTCTCCTCTTCTACCTCACCTATAAACACCTTATCCCACTATTCCATCCTCTTTTCCATCTCCTCGACTTCTCCGTGAAAAGAGATGGTGTTCACCGCCATCACATAGAATTCCCTGGCTGCCTTTGGGTCTCCTCGTACTCTGATCTGGGTACCTTCGGCGTTGAGCTTCAGGCATTGGTGGAAAGAGGACGGGATACATCTAAAAGTACTAGTCAAGGGGTGCCCAAAAATGGCGTTGTAACTGCTGGGGGCATCCACTATGACAAAATGGCAATTCCTGGATAGCCCCCCAGAGTCACCTGAAGTCCCACTCCCCCTTCGTCTTCCTTCCTTTCTCCTGAGAATCCGAACAACTGACCATCTGCTGCCAGCACTTTTCGGGCCTCCACCCTCATCTCATTGAACGCCTTTTTGAAGGTAACATTTATCGAACTCATATTACCTACCAGGTCCGCGATACCGTGAAGTTTTCGATGGAAGTCCGGATCACCAGCGCATCACAAAAGGGGTCTTCGTTGTCCGACATATCTTTTCGATAGAAGGTGATCTTCTCGTCCGGGGGAGGGGCTTGTGACATCAAGGCTACGCTCCGACGGTACATGGTATGAAGGCTTGCCTTACAGGCAACCTCAATCCCTACTCCCCCGTGGATCACTCCCATCCCTCCTCGATCTCCTACATCTGTTCGTTCCACACACCGGTCTTCCTCCCTGGTCCCTGTCACCTCCACTATCCGCACTAGCATCTGCTGCTCCCCCGCTCCCCTATCTCTTCTCATTTCCAAGAATTCTGGGCTGGTAGCCATTGCGTGACCCTCCTCCTCATGGAAGTCACATTATGGCAACGCTACCTCCTCTTCTTGTCTCCCCTCTTTAGGGTTCCTCCTTCTTCCTTCTCCCACTCCTGCTCTACCTATTTCTCTGCCTCTACCTCTCCCTCGGCCGATGGCCATATATTATTGGGATGGGGGTAGGGTGGTCTGGGACCACACCCCCACCTCGGCTGGTTAAACTTCTGGGTCCTCCTTGTTGGTTCCTTCCCCCTGGGGAAAACCTCTTCCTTTCCCTTGGGCAGGGCCTCCTTGCTACCTCCATCTCAACTCTTGGTACACCAGCACCATCGGATCATCCCTTCTTCTCCCTTCTTGCTATCTTTCTCCTCCTAGTTCTCTTGCTTCGACCTTCGTCAGCCTTGCCAGCTTCCTAGTAAAGGACGTGTTTACTCCCTCCATGGCTATTTCTTCAGTAGCCTTCTCCATCAATCCTTCAAACGACAGTGGTGCCTTCTGAGTTAGGCTCATCTTGAAGAAACCCTCCCGTAGTCCAATGGTAAAGGCCATCTGCAGGGTAAATCCAGGCACCTCCTGAATAACAAAGATCTCTTCCTGGAACGTGTCTACATACTGGGCTAAAGTCTCATCCGCCCTCTGCTTAATCAGGAAAATTTACTCCGAATTCTTCTTACTTTTCTTTGAAGTTGAGAAACGCAATTGAAAGCTTCTACTCAGGTCCTCAAAGCTGTATATCGAGCCTGTCGGGAGCTGCTGAAACCAGTCCCTAGCTTTATCCTTCAAGATGATGGCAAAAAGACAGCACTTGAACGCATCCATCATCGACCTGATGGAAACCGCATCTTCGAACCATTGCAGGTGCTAGAGGGGATCATCTTTTCCCACATAGTAGTTCATCTTGGGCTCCCTAAACCCTTATGGGACTGGAGTTGATAGGATCAACTTGCAAAACGGGGACCCTCTCGCCACTGGTCTCGCACCCCCCACTCGCGCGACGATGTATCCTGGTGAGACGACACTCGCAGGTCTTGGGAACAACTCCCTTCCTGCCAGGTCTCGCACGCCTCCCTCGACGAGCAATTCCTTCCCGGGTCATCTCCCGGGGGCATCCTCCCCAATTCTTGTCGAGACGAGCTCATCCTGCTACGCAAGACCCGACACCTGAGGTAACGGGGTCGAGCAATCGCCCTGCCATGAGATCCCCTGTAACATGTCCATAATGCGTTTAATGGACGCCATGAATTCTTCCCTTCCTACCAATCCACCCATGTTCTCGGACCTGTCTCCGTATCCTTCTCCGTGACCTCCCGACATGAGGTAGCTCGATATTCTTCTGTGTAAGCTATGAGTCCACGCTCACCGCACCAAAAATGTTGAAGCCAGTAACCCAACTTCCCCTTGAGTTCGGACCTGAAGTTGCAGCTCACACCTACTCTTCTAAAACCACCCTCTTGATACGAGTCACAGGACCAGAAATAGATCGAGCGTCTCAGCTCAGTGGTCCCACCTCTTACCCTGAAGAATCAAAAGTTCTCCCCCTCCCTAGCCAGTGCTGAGCTAGGTGCCTTTGAGGAAGAAGATAAAAGGGTTCAACAACCTTTTCAAGGCACCTTATCAGTCTATTTATAGGCCTCTGAGTTTGACCTGCCAATAACCAAACTGAGCAGACCTGAAATTACCAAAATAGCCTGGGTTGGGTCTGCCAACATCCAAACTCCGCTGTTCTGAAGGGTTATATGCAGACCACAAAGGGTAAAAGGGTAAAATTACCTGGGGTAAAAGTGTAAAATTCCCCCTTGGGGTTAAGAAAGTAAAAACACCTTTTTCTCATATGACGAGTGAGAAACTGTCCAGCGGGTGAGACGAGCCTACCTATTTGTCTCGCAAATCCTGCCTTGCGAGAGACATCTCGCCATCAAGAGCCAGCCCGCGCCGCGTGAGATGTCTCGCCCATTAAGTGGCACCCCGTCTTGCCCTCAGCGAGTGGACACTATGGTCCCACTCACCTCTGCAGCTCCTCTCGCCACCTTCTTAACACTGCTACTTGAGCCGCCTCCCGCGAGCCCAGGGTTGTACACCCAAGATCACATCGAAATATTCCAAGTCTATCACCTTCAGATCAGCAACGGCTAGAAAATCACCTAACAGAATCAGAGAACTGTGAATGCCTTGGTCCGACAACATTTAATCGCCTGAGGGAAACTTGACATGAAACGCATCACCAACAAGATCGAGGGTCAAACAGTGATGCTCTATAAAGGTCCTAACCACGAACGAGTGGGTAGCACATAAATCGAAAAGAACGCGTGCCCAGCGGTTCTTTACCTTAAACTTTCCTATAAAATCACATACAAAAATAAGGGAACGAACATCAAAACTACTGCTACGAACCAAAAGCTAGAACTAGGTTAGGATCTACCTGAAATTACTTGAGTAGACATTTGAGCTTCCTCCAAAGACACCACATTCAGCTTGCCCTTCCCCTTGTCCAATTGCTGCGGTGGTGGCAAGGCCTAAAGTGGAACTGGTTTCAACGGGTGATGAGTCTACGGGCACATCGACTTGAAATGTCCCTTCTGTCCGCACTAGTAGCAGATAGTCTCCTTTCCCCAATAATGGGCAACGTCATGCCCCGTCCACTTACATGCAGAACAAACTAAATGTCCCTTAGGATCACTTTGAATCGCATTCACCCGCTCCTGCTTCTGAGCTTCTAATATCTGGTAACATCTTTCAAATGGATGGCCTAGCCGGCCATAAAAACTGCATATTTTTTTGCTCCTTTTCCTCGAAGCAGCACCAGATTCCTGGAAACTCTTACCCTCAACAGTCTTCCTCTTATATTTTCTCATTTATTTACCTTGGTTCTTGGCATTGTCAATCATCTCGACCATTAGAGCAGCCTCCACAACTTCAGCATAGCTTTCAGATCCATAAGCACTAGCCAGCTGCTATATGTCATTCCTAATACCACCCAAAAAATATTTAACTCGACTAGATTCTGAGGACACAATGTTAGGGGTAAATCGGCATAGTTTGCTAAACTCTACCTCGTACTCACTAACGGTGAGCTGCCTTTGTTTGAGGTGTAGAAAATCATTCATCAAACGGTCCCTCTCGACCAATGACAGAAACGTTTTCTGCAGAAATTCCTTGAAGGATTCCCATAAGCACCCATCCTTAAGGTTTTCCTTTTCTATCAACCACCAACTCTTTGCAAGTCCCTTGAGATGATAAGCAGTGACCATCACTCTCTGATCTGCTAAAACTCCTGAGTATGCGAACACCTCCTCGATGGCTATAATCCAATCATCCAAAGCCATAAAATATGCTATACCATTGTAGGTAGGGGGTCCTAATCACTGGAAATGCGAAATAAAAGTCATCTCTAGTGGAAACAAAACCACGGCACCCAAGGGGCAGGTGGAACAGGAACAGTTTGACCCACATCTAGGTCCTGCACTCTAAGCGGCTAACTAGAAATAACCAACAACAATGCCTGGATCTGCGACTGCATCTCCAACATTTGCCTCGACAGAGCCTCATCGCTATGCTGAAATCCTTCTATCACGGCCTTACTCTGGGCACCAGATTATTCCGCCTCCGGATGGGGAGTCGACCTCGTCACCGGACGCTTAGGCGGCATCTAAACAAACAATAAATATCTAATCAATGCCTAGCTTAACCACTAGAACCAAACAACTTAGTTCATACAAATACATGCTTAAATACTTGCTCATGCTGCTAACTTGCTCTGGGATTTCCATTTATGATGTCATATCTAGACTTAGGAAGATATACCGACATTCTACTGACTCATGTGCCTAAACCATGAATGCATGAATTCTTATTCTTCTCTTTGACTCAAAACCATATGTGTACATATGTCATCATGTAAGTATTTAGCTTGGCACATGTGTTAATGCTATGTTATGCCATGTTTATCGTGCTATGCATTCTAAAAAAGCCTTCATGTATGTTATGAGCGACTTACACATGAAATATTATGCATCCTATACTACATAATATCGTATGCAATGAAAATCAAAATATAATGTGCATTCATGTGATGATTGTTATGCATCTTGTTGATGCGCGAAAATGGAGGGCTTGGCGGCAGACCAGCAGCTAACGGGTGATCGATCTCACAAGCGAGGTGAAGAAGAAGGTTACAGGGATAGAGGAGAGTTTCTTGAGGATGTTGGGAATAACTGGGAAGGTTGATCAGGAACTGTGGGCAGACGGTTACTTTGATGGTTAGGTTTGCAATTTGATGCCGAGAAAGGAGAGGAGAAGAGTATAGAGGGGCCGCTTATAGCGACAACTACAGAATTCGCCCGCTGCGGCTTAAATTCCTCTCTTGTGACAGGCTTTCCTTTGATTATAATTCAGTATTATAGCTTGAGTAGAGTCCTTTACATGAAAGAATAAAGGGTACAAGGGGAAAATTATGGCTAAGGAAAGAAGTTGCTAGAGGCCGCGTGGACTAAATAGAGCGATCGGCAGACCGCATAGATTACAGATCCCACAACTCTCTAAACAAGGTTGAGCGGACTGCACAATCAAGTAGAGTGGACCGTTGAGGTCGCACGGATTGGGAAGTTTTGTCCACATGATTTGATGCCTTGAACTTGTCGTCTATTGTCCTCCCCCACAAAGAGAGGTATGGGGGTCTATTTATAGGCCTGAGGAGGTAACGGTCTTGGTAATGTTACCCCTAGTATGTCAATAAGTTATGCGAGTAGAACGAGGAGTCTGCCGAGTCCGCACCATGTTGCAGATAGGAACTGTCTTTGAAAGTAGCTCCTGATACTAATTGTAAGAGAGGGATAGATCTACTTTACACTAGAAGGGGGGGGATGAATTGGGTATTTTAAAATCTTGATTTAGTTTTATAGCAGATTTAAAAACTAGTGATATATATATATATATATAGAGAGAGAGAGAAGCAATCACAACACACAAATAATGAGAATTACAATCACAGACGACACACAAAAAATTTATAGTGGTTCCCCAATAAATCTGGGTACATCCACTCTTCTACCACCCTGGTTGGAATCCAATACAGATTTTTGATTAGGTGCCCTGCCACTACAGATTTTTTGCTCAGGTTCCCTGCCACCACAAGATCTATTTTTCGTAGATCTAGCAACCCTTTGAGCTTTTGATCAGGTGCCCAAAAAACAATCTAAGTCTTTTGATCAGGTGACTTAAGAACCAAGGGGTTTAACTTTTAAAGGGAGTTATAACCCTGTACACAGTTTATGAAAATAAACTAAAAGAAAATGATGATGTCTTCTCTTTCAAGATTCTCTGAGAAGACTAGTGTATTGATGTTGAAGCAAAAAGGTCCCCCTGATTTGAGTAGAGTTTATGATCAGGAGATGTAGTCTTTTCTTCAGGGTGTAGGCCTTCTTGTATCTGAGAGATGAAGACTTTACACAAGCAGAGACTAAAGATCTAATTCTGTAAGCTTATGAAATCTATAAGAGTATGTGTTGATCTGCACGTCTCTATGTCAGTATATCTAAGTCTGTAACCTTGAGGAAGAAATATTTTGTACATATATATACAATGCTGAAAGGAATTCAAACATTTGAATTAATTGATTCTGAAACGTCTGAGGAATTCCCGAGAATGGTAACTACCTTTGAAAATGATTAGCTTTAAACTCTATGATAAATCCATATTTAATGCTGCCTCTAAATGACTATATTCATTAGAATATTTTCCATTAAATATCAGAGTCATAACTGTCTGTAATTAAGCCTTTAAATTATTCTGCCTTCAGTATATAACAGCCTGAAATTAAGCCAGAAACTGTTCTACCTTCTGTAAATAAAACTGCCTAAAACACTACATAGAATTAGTCGAACTCAGCAAGTTATTCATCGACTTGAGCCCGGAGTTCATCGAATTGAATCTTCTTATTTGTCGACCTGAGCTCAATGTTCGTCGAGCTGTGCTTGACTTCCGTCGAGCTGAGTTTCTGAGTAGAGATTGGAGTTCGTCAACTGGAGCTCAAAGTTCATCGAGCCAAACACAAAGTTAAGACTCTGATTTGTCGAACTGAGATCATCGTTCGTTGAACGCAGCTTTGATATCACCGAACTGAATTCTTCTATCATCGATCTGCATTTCTGCTGGAAATATTCTGAGGCAATAACATTGGAAATAAACATATGATCCTAGACTATACAAAATGGGTCAAACTAAACATCCTAATAGTAATCCTAGCCCAAATCAGTAATAGGGCTCCAACAATCTCCCCCTATTTGAGTGAGGATACTATTTACAATAGAAAAAACAACACAAGGCTAAAAACATATCTAGCAAAAAAAGAATTTTCAGCAGATATACGGTAAAGAGCTTTGAGAGTTCACAAACAATAAACATAGTTTAAAGAATATAAAATAATCATGGACTAAGAGTCTTTCTTAGAATCTTCAGAGGATGATTTAGTGAAGACCAGCTTTCGGTTGGGATCTGCAGCTTCCTGTTGACTCATCTTCAGATCTTGAGAGCCAATAGTTTTCAAAGAGGTTGTCCTAGGCACTACTACCTCTGGATGTAAGCTCATGTATTTGTCCACGTTAAATAAGTTTTTCTTAGCATACCTGTCAAGCTCTTTTTGTCTATAAGAAGACATAGTTGAGAACTGAGAAGTGTCCTTCCTTTCAGCTTTAGCTTTCTTGATTTGAGATAGAGCAATAAGCTCATTGAACCTTGCCATTCTGAAGTTTGTGTCCAACTCTGGATTATAAGCTGGGGAAGGAGGCCTCTTTGGGCTTGACTATTATTGTTGCTGTCTTCTTTGACCTGGATGTTGCAGGCTGCTGCTCTGAGATTTTGACCTTGAAGGTCTGTCTATGCTATCCTGAGAAGTTCTTGAATAATGCGAAGTAGTAGGGTTTTGAGAAGAAATATTACCTGCTGCTCCTGTTGCTGGAGGAGGAGGAGGAGGAGATCGTCTCCTAGATCTTGGAGGTGAAGAATACCTCTTCATCTTCTTCCCGTTCTTCATTTTAGTTTTTGAGAACCTCATCCAGTGGGGGAGGTCTGGAGTGAGAGGTATTCCATGAAGAACATAGTAAGGAATATCAGCTGTGGCTGAAGGTTTAGGAGCAACCTTTTTTGGAGCCTTCTTCATCAATTTTCTCTTCTAAGAACTTGAATAATCTGACTCATCTGATTATGCATCATCATCAGAGTCTACTGCAGGCTGATAATAAAATGCATCTAACTGCTCAATTAAATCAGTCTGATCAATAAACTGAGCCTTTGGATGTATAGTTATAATCTCTTCTTCCTGTTCCATATCTTCATTAAGAAGATCATCAAGGTTGGGCATAAGGGTTTCATCCCAAGCAAATATAGGAGGGGAAGAAATCTGTTCTATAATATCCATTATATTATCATCAGCTACTATAATTTGAGAAACTGGAACAATGCTAGAAGAAACTTCTGTAAGGCTTGTCCTTAGTTATTCTAACACTGAAGGACTAATAGGAGTTGTATAACATACTATAGCCTTAGAGGGGTCATGTTCAAAAACTGGATGATAACTATGTAGAGTATCAAAAATTGATAATAAAGAATTCAAGTTAACTGTGGGATTATTAGAAATATCACCAACAGTTATTATTTCTGGTGCTGCTATCAACAAATCCTCAAATGAAAACATTTTTGTATCCTAAATAACCTCAACTACTGTTGTTACTACTGCTAGACTGTTTGGAGAGGCTGCTACTGCTGCAACTTCAACTGCTGGAGCTTCTTCATCAGACATCTCCTCCTGCCTAGATTCAGGAAGACCTGAATCTAGGCCCCCAGAAGAAGGGCCAAGGAAGGAAGAGGATAGCTGAGAAGATAGGATAGAGATGGAAGCAACAAGAGGAGTTATAGCTTCATCTATCAGCATTTTGAGAGTTGGAGTAAGAAATTCAATAATATTTGAAGCAATAGAAGAAAGTCCACATACATAGACTCAGGAGGAGCCTGAGTAGGTGCAGAAGTAGATGGAATGGAAGTAGAAGAAGAGGGGATGAAAGTGTTTTCACAGTTGGAGCAGAGATAGAAAGCTTGAGGAATGGATGATAGAGGGATGACAAGTGGATTGTCATCTGGAATGATTTCCTGGATTGGGATTATGGTGGAGATACATGTGATTGTGGTGGAGATGAATGTAATAGAAAAAAGTGAGGAGGAGAAGAGAGTAATGGAGATGTAGGTGGTGACTGAATAGGTGACTGAGGAATAGAAGCCAATTGATCTGGAGATAATTGTTGTAGAGTAGAAGATTCAAGATGGAAAGAAGTGGATAAAATATCATCAATGAGGTGGAGTGGTGACTGAGGAGGAGGTGAATCTACATGTGGAGTGGAAGAAGGAACTTTTTCAGGTATTTGTAGAAAGGTGGAGTGGATGGTCTAGGAGATTGGTGTGGAGATGGCAGCAGAGAAGAATTATGTGGAGCAGAAACTTTGGCTGGGGTTAGGAGAGATGCTGTAACAGCCCTTGTGCCTTCAGGAGCTATCCTGGAGGAGGTAGCCCTGGATGGCTTAGGGATTACCATCTCCCATCTTCCAAACAAGGCAGAAGTAAGCCTTTTAAAAGCATTGATGTGAATGGTCTGGGAGACCAATAGTTCAGGACACTTGGTTTGGAGAAAGATGCCCAGAATTCTGACATAGCTGACATATTTCTTATTAAATTTCTTTTTGATTGAATCAAAAATAATTGTTCCCCAGTTCACAGACTTCTTATTAACCAAAGCACACATCAACATAAATTGATGCATCGTGATATAATCATGTGCAGAATGTTTTCCCAACAAAACTTTACCAACAATGTCTACTAAGAATTTGTATTCAATAGAAAAGTTCTTTTTTAGGAGGTGGTTAGGGTTTCCCTGGTTATGAACCATTCTATCTAACGTTTCATCAAATTCACTACTAGACATTTCTATGTCATCTTTATCATTGACAAATCCAAAAATTTTAGATAAGATATCAGGTGTTAGAGAAACCTGATTTCCTACGACCGATCCAGTAACAGTTGTTGGGTCTTGAATCATTGTAGTATAGACCCATTCCTCGATTTCCAAGACGGGTAGTTTGATTCTTGTAGACATAAAATTCCGCAGATGTTGTGCCTCAAACAGTTGCAATATATTCTTGAAAATCAGATCTGAATGGATGAAGGAGTCCATGTCTATGTCAAAACTTGCGTCAAATTTCATTCCAGAGAGAATCGCCTGCGACACCGCCATTTTCCTGCAAAACCGATAAGATCAAGTGCAAGAGATGGGAAATGGAGAAAGAGCGGGATAGAGTTCGAAGAAAACCTAATTATAAGTTTTCAGAAGTTGAAAAGACGAACTCTGTCCGATGAAAACAAAACATCGAACATTGTTCGACGAAAATTCTTAAAAGAAGTACATTTCTTCGATCTCCGCTAGATTAAAGTTTTGCGAGAGAAATATATTTCGTCGAGCTCCGTTGGACAAAAAATACTTGAAACTTATCTGTCGATCTCCATTCGACGAAATAGTTTATAAAGATAGTTCGTCGGTCTCCGTTCGACGAAAAATTTCACGAAGAGTTCACAGTTTGTCAAGCTCTGTTCGACGAAAGGTGGACAATTTGTCGATCTCAAAATTAAAAGTTAATTTAGTGATGATTTGTTTATCATTCCTAGCTGATTTAAGAATAAAATGTGTTTCTTTGCATCTAAAGGTTTAGTAAATATATCTGTCTTTTGAAAGTAAGTTGGAATAAATTCTAGTTTAGCTTTGTTCTTGTCTACATTATCTCATAGAAAATGATGTCTTATTTCAATATGTTTAGTTCTACTATGATGGACTGGATTTTGTGAAATAGAAATTTCACTGGTATTGTCACAAAATATTGTTGAATTATTTAAGTTGAGACCAAAATATAGTTGTTGATTTTGAATCCACAAAATCTGTGAACAACAGTTGCCAGCTGCAATGTATTCAACCTCAATAGTTGAAGTAGACACAGAGGTTTGCTTATTACAAAACCATGACACAAGCCTATCACCAAGGAACAGACAAGTTCCTGATGTGCTTTTTTGTGAACTCTGCATCCAGCATAGTCATCATCTAAGAATCTAGTTAATTCAAATTATGACTCTGTTGGATACCAAAGTACTAGATTTGGGCAACTCTTTATATATCTTAAAATCCATTTAGCTAAAACTAGATGAGATTCTTTAGGATATACTTGAAACCTAGCACAAATACAAGTAGCAGACATTATGTCTGGTCTACTAGCTGTTAAGTATAATAAGGACCCAATGATAGTCTTATATATTTTTTGATCAACAGGCTTGCCATGTTCATCAATATCAACAACAGCATTTATAGGCATAGATGTTTTCATAGCTGAGGAATCTTACATCCCAAATCTTTTAATAAGCTCTTTAGCATACTTGGATTGGGATATGAAAATGCCATCGGGAGTTTGCTTCACTTGTAAACCAAGGAATAGGATACCTCACCCATGCTACTCATTTCAAAATTGGAATGCATTATGTCAGAAAACCTTTTGCATAGTTTGGAATTAGCAGAGCCAAATATTATATCATCTACATATATTTGAACTAGCAAAAATTTAGATTTATGATTTCTAATAAATAATGTTTTATCTACTATGCCACTACTAAATTTATTTTCTAGAAGAAAACTAGCAAGAGTCTCATACCAAGCTCTTGGAGCTTGTTTAAGACCATAAAGGAATTTGTTAAGTCTAAAAAATGAGAAGTGTGAGTTAGAGAGATAAAACTAGGTGGTTGTTCAGCATAAACTTCTTATTTGAGCTCTCCATTTAGAAAGGCACTCTTCACATCCATTCGGTATACTTTGAATCTTTTGAATGCTGCAAATGCAAGAAAAATTCTGAAAGCCTCCAATCTTGCAATAGGAGCAAATGTCTGGTCATAGTCTATGCCTTCCTCCTGTGACTATCCTTGATCTACCAATCTTGCTTTATTTCTTATAATGATTCCTTGAGCATCCAATTTATTCCTAAAGACCCACTTGGTTTCAATCACTGGATAGTATTTGGGTCTTGGAACCAAGTCCCAAACTCTACATCTCTCAAATTGATCAAGTTCCTCTTGCATAACAATGATCCAGTGAAGATCTTGTTCTGCATCTTTGATAGATTGAACTTCAATCTGAGAAATAAAACAAGCATGCATCTGATCTTGATTCAATTGATGCCTTGTTTGAATACCAGCTGATATGTCTCCAATCACTTGAGATCTAGGGTGATCGCATAGTGTGACAAGATCAGCATGTAGAGTTGGTTGTTCAACTTGTTGGATCCCTAGTTGATTTGGGCTAGGTTCACTGACTTAGGATGTGACCCATCATGTATAGCCAGGGTCAATTTGTGTCCTAGAGTATAGGTCAAGTCCTTAGGCTCAACTCCAGATGCACCAGCTTGTAACAAGACCATCAGAGACTCCTGTCTAACAATTTTTCAAGACTAAGTAAAGTGAGTTCGACGTTCGTCGAACTCAGCTCGACGAAAGGAGTTCTAAGCTCGACGATCTGTGTTCTCTATTCGACGAAGACTCAGTTTCTACATCAAGCCAAAGTCAGGAGAACTTCAAATTTTTCTAAGTCCAGCTTCAAGCTTCGGTCGATGAATTGGATTCTAAGCTCGACGAACTTGAATCTCAAGTTGTCAATTTCTCAGGTCGACGAATCCAGCTTCTCAGGTCGACGAATCCAGCTTCTCAGGTCGACGAATGCTGTACTCTACTCGACGATTTCTGGACTCAGAGAATTTGTGTCGACACTTAGGGTTTGTGTCGACACTTAGGGTTTGTGTCGACACCAGACAATTTGTGTCGACACCATCTTAGGTCGACACTAGAGGATTTGTGTCGACACCAGGATATCAATCGACACCCGCTTATGTCGACACTAGAGGACTTGTGTCGACACCAAGATCAATCTGTCGACACCAACTTATGTCGACACGGTATTTCAGCAGATGCAGAGTATTTTGCCTAAGTCCAGAACTTTTCTCAGCTCGACGAATTTGATTCTCACCTCGATGAATGAAGTCTGTCTGTTTGACGAATGAAGATTGCCTGGTCGACGAACTCTCTCAAGCTCAGCTCGACGAACTCAAGTGCAGCTCGACGAATTGTGTTCTTCGTTTGACGAATCTAGACTAGGTTTCTTCAAGTTTCCCGTACCGTTTCTTGGCGATGATTCCTAAACATTTAATGTCAGATCTTCTCGGAATGTTACCGTTAGAATGCGTATTGACTATGGACGATTACATGCCATTTTTCCATGGGACAGTTAGGGAAATTATTGATTGTCGCTTCTTTCCAAAGCCGACTGTAATTACTGCTCGACATTCAAAAGTTTGAATGTTCCTCAGTCAGAGACACAGTAAGAAAGAAAAGGATCAAGTAGTGATAGAGGAACAGAATTACAGTACAGCAAGCAATACACAATCAGACAGACACTCTGAGGTTACAGAGAAGAACAATCATTCTCAAATCAAAAGTTCTTGACTGCAATCAGCCTTGACCAGAGAACATTTTCAAGAAGAAGAAGAAGAACAATCAAATTCAATCAAGAGTCTTCTTCTCTCTATTCTCAGGACAACTTCAAAGGACAACAAAACTTTACCTGTCAGAAGAAGTTCCTGAAGCATTCCTGGTCCAGGCATTCTAGGTCATTGAAGACCTATCGCCCTGAAGCAGTGCTATAGCATTCCTGACAAATTCAAGATCTCAGGGGGAGCAAGATCTGCTACAATCAATCCACAAGACTTCTCTCTGATTGTTGACAGAGAAGACACCATCCCTTCTTTCCAATTCCTATACAGGGTTTTAAATCCCTTCAAAATTATTCTGGTTGCAAGTCTCCTTCCAAAAGACTTGAGGTTTGGTTTTTGAGCACCTAAACAAAAGCTCATTGGTGTCAGGCACCTGATCAAAAACCTGAGTGGATTCCTACCAGGGTGGTAGAAGAGTGGATGTACCCAGGTTGGGTAACCACTATAAAATTCTTGTGTCGTCTGGTTGCTCTTTTCTTTTGTTTTCTTGTTTTGCTCTGTGATTGCTCTATGTTGATCTGAGTTTAGATAATTGTTGTGCTTACCTTATTTTATTTGCTTCCCTGTTCACTTAGGAATACAACAAAAGTTGTAAAAAGTTTTTAGTGAGCACCATACTCTATTCACCCCCCTCTAGAGTATATCAGATCTAACCTGCACTTTCAATTGGTATCAAAGCGAGGTTGGTTAAAATACAACACCTTAGTGGTTGCACAGGCTAACACCTGAACCACAAAGATCCCTCTTGTTATATTAGCTTGTTTGTTTTTGTTATTAGATTTATTTCTTCACAGACATGGCTCAAAACAAAGATTATGCAAGCATCAGACCTCCAGTGTGCAACCTTAACAAGTTTGCCATCTGGAAGGCAAGAATCAGGTTATACATGAATTTTATTGATGAGGATATCTTCTCTGTTATCTTGACAGGAGTACCACCAGCACCTATAGCTTCTACAAGCACTTCAACAAACATGACTGCAGTTCCTCCTCCAGAGAACAATGAAGCCTACAAGAAAGCCAAGATGGCAGATGCTAAGGCAATGAATATCTTAGCCCAGACTATGTCAGATGACTTATTCCAGAAGGTGGCTGAGTGCACCTCAGCCAAGGCCATTTGGGATTCCCTCAACCAAATGGTAGCTGGCTCTGCAGATGAAAGAAAGGACAGATGATCCAATCTCATATCCCTATATGAGAACTTTAAAAAGGATGAGAATGAATCAGTGGCAGAAATATACAACAGGTTGAGCACAATCATCAATGAGCTCAAAACCCTGGATAAGGACATCACCTTGACAGAGGTGAATGACAAGATATTGATGTGCTTCCCTAGCTCTTGGGATTCTAGAATCTGGCCAATCAAAGAAGCCAGAATCCTCAATGAGATCTCAACTGAGTCTTTGTTAGGCAAATTGAAATCCTATGAGCAGCTGATCAAATCAGGAGAAGCAGCAGAACAGAAGGCAACAACTCCAGTTAGAAAGGAGCACAACATAGCCTTCAAAGCATCTGAAGAAAGTGAGACATCAACTTCAAATGAAGAGCTCATGAGCCTCTTTGGCAAAAGGTTCTACAAGATGGCAGGAAGGACTTCAAAAGGAAATCATCCAGACAGGACGATAAGCCCAAGTATGACAAGACACCAACCAAGGAGGTGGTGTGCTTTGGTTGCAGAAAGCCTGGACACTACATCTCAGAATGTCCAGAAAACTAGAAGAAGGACAAGATCAGAGAAAAGGATTCCAGGAGAAAGCATAGCAGCAGACCCTCCTCCAGCAAATATAAAAAGAAGGACAAGAGATTTATTGCTGAGACCTGGAGTGACGCAGAAAAAGAAACATCTTCCTCCAGTTCAAGTGAAGAAGAGGAAGAAGCCAGATCCAAGGAGGTGTGCCTTATGGCAATTGATGCCTCCAGGAGTAATTGTGGATCAGAAGAAGATTCTGAAGATGAAACTGCCTCAGACTCAGAGGCAGATCAGGTTATCTCTAGCTTTGACTTTAGTTCTGATTTATTTAAAACTGAATTCAAAACAATGTGCTTAGACTTAATTAACTCAGAAAAATAAATAAAAACTCTTAGAGAGAGATTAGGAAGTCTAGAATCAGTTAATTCAGAAAATATTAAGCTAACAGACCAATTAACCCTAGCAAATGAATAAATAATTAAATTAAAATCTGAATTATGTGAGGCCAAGCAACTTGAGCAATCTCTCAATGGGAGAAGCCTCAAGCTGATGGACATCACAAGCACAGTGAATGCCAGATTAAATGGCAAGCTGGGCTTGGGTGCTTCATCAAGCTTACCCCCCATAGTTAAGAAAAATATTCTTTCAACCTCCATCAAGTTTATATCTGCAAAGGGAAAAGAAAAGTTAATAGACAAACCAATGTCAGAAAACAATCCTAGACTCATATACAAGAGAAACATAAATCTGAAAACAATAAATAAAAACAAAGTTCAGCAGCATTCGTCGAACTCAGATCGACGAAATGTAGCCAATTAGTCGAACCCAGATCGACGAACGCTGAACGCAAACTTCAGATATAACAATTTGTC
This sequence comes from Platanthera guangdongensis, assembly GCA_039583875.1. Classification (NCBI taxonomy): domain Eukaryota; kingdom Viridiplantae; phylum Streptophyta; class Magnoliopsida; order Asparagales; family Orchidaceae; genus Platanthera; species Platanthera guangdongensis. The sequence continues at coordinate 134,245,397 of CM077161.1, read as the reverse complement.
TAACTGCAATCGACGAACCGTGTATGGTTCGTCGAGCAGAGGTCGACGAACTTGGGGTGTAGAAAATGACTACTGTCATTCTCTGAGCAGAGATCGACGATCTCATCCCTATTCATCGAACTCTGGTCGACGAACTTACAACAATTCGTCGAACCCAGAAAGACCAAACTCAAATCATTTCTCTTACAGAAATCTTAAGCCAATTAATAAGACATTTAATCCAGTAGCTGATTGGGTAATTCCACATAGGAGATATCACCCTTTAGGTTATAAATCTCAACCTGCTTTATCAGTTATTTCCAGCTTTACTTTTCAACAAAACAAAGGACCCAAGGTAACCTGGGTCAAGAACAATTGAATTTTATTTTTCTTTGCAGGTACAGGTAAAGACCTATCCAACATCAAACCAGCAAAGGTATCTGGATAGTGGGTGCTCAAAGCACATGACAGGAAACAAGGAGAATTTCACATCCTTCAAAGCCAAACTTGGACCCAAAGTAATATTTGGTGATTCAAACTTTGGACTAACAAAATGATTTGGTGCAGTCCATATTGGCTCGGTCACATTCAAGGAAGGAGCTTATGTGGAAGGACTGAAGCACAACTTAATCAGCATCAGTCAACTATGTGATGAAGGCTACCAAGTGACTTTCAATAAATCCTCATGCAAAATCAAATCAGGGGACAACACAACTGTGTTGACAGGTAAAAGGAAAGGTAACATTTATCTTGTAGATTTTCTTTCAACTGAGGTAGATATATGCTTGTTCAATTCCATTTGTATACCTAATGAACTATGGCATAAAAGATTAGGACATATAAACCTTAGAACCATTGCTAGGCTATCCAAGGACAACCTTGTTAAAGGACTACCTTCTGGCCCCTACAAGAAGGAAGGACTTTGCAGGGCTTGTCAATTAGGCAAGCAAACCAAAAATAGCTTCAAGTCACTTAATAAGAGTGATTCACCTAGGATTTTGTATCTGTTACACATGGATCTCTTTGGACCCATTACAGTACAAAGCTTAGGACGAAAATCTTATACTTTAGTAGTTGTAGATGACTTCTCTAGATTCACATGGGTGTTCTTTCTGAGGAAGAAGTTTGATAACTTTAAGTATTTGACATAGTTTCTCAAATGCATACAGAGTGAGTTCAAAACTCACATTTCCCTGATCAGAAGTGATCATGGGACAGAGTTTGATTCTCTTCTTATGTAAGAGTTCTGTCAGAGTGAAGGGATCAGGCATACTTTCTCAGCTCCTAGAACTCCTCAAAAAAATGGGGTAGCAGAAAGGAAAAATAGAACCCTTATTGAATCTGCTACTACATTGTTGTCAGATTCTCACCTTCCTCTATCCTTTTGGGCAGAGGCAGTGAACACCTCCAACTATATGTTGAATAGAAGTTTGATACATAAGCTGAAGGGCAAGACTCCCTATGAATTACTCAAAAGGAAGAAACCTAAAGTAGATTATTTTAAAATTTTTGGTTGCATTTGTTACATTCACAATAATGACAAAAAATACATAGAAAAATTTCAAGCTAAAGCTGATGGAGTGTTTCTGGGATACTCCATGATCAGTAAAGCTTATAGGGTGTATAACAAATCATCTCTTAAAATTGAAGAATCTGTTCATGTATCTTTTGATGAAGCTAACATGTCATATAAGGAGAAAGCGATTTCTACCAATAGCTTATTGCAAGTACCTCAACTGTGTGAGTCTATGGATGGACTAAACCTTACCCAAGAGGTATCAAACCATCCTACTCCACAGGTTACTGAAGAAAGTGAAGAAGAAATTCAAGAGGAAGTGGCTGAACTTCCCTCAACAGATACTATCATTCCCCAAGAGGAATTAATTACAGAAGTTGTTGTTCAACCAACTCCACCAACTGATCTTGTCACACTTAGAGATCACCCCAGATCTTAAGTGATTGGAGACATTTCAGCAGGTGTACAGACAAGGCATCAACTCAACCAAGACTTGATGCATGCCTGTTTTCTCTCTCAAATTGAACCTCTCACCATCCATGTGGCTGAGCAAGATCCCCACTGGATCTTTGCAATGCAAGAGGAACTAAATCAGTTTGAGAGATGTAGAGTTTGGGATTTGGTTCCAAGACCCCATAACTACCCAGTTATTGGAACCAAATGGGTCTACAGGAACAATTTGGATGCTCAAGGAAACATGGTGAGGAACAAGGCTAGGCTTGTTGCTCAAGACTACAGGCAAGAGGAAGGAATTGATTATGACCAAACCTTTGCCCCTATTGCAAGGTTAGAGGCCAGAAGAATATTCCTTGCCTATGCAGCTCACAAGAGATTTAAGGTCAACCAAATGGATGTCAAGAGTGCATTTCTGAATGGAGTACTTAGAGAAGAGGTTTATGTAGAACAACCTCCAGGTTTTATCTCTCCAACTCAACCCTCTTTTGTTTTTAAATTGCATAAAGATATCTATGGTTTAAAGCAAGCTCCAAGAGCATGGTATAAGACCTTAGCAAGCTTTCTTTTAGAGCATAAATTTACAAGAGGAGCCATAGATAAGACACTTTTCACTAGACATCATAAGGACCAAATTTTATTAGTACAAATATATGTGGATGACATCATTTTTGGGTCTACTGATCCCAAATTGTGCAAAATGTTTGCTGACCTTATGCATTCTAAATTTGAGATGAGTAGCATGGGTGAGCTTTCCTACTTCCTTGGTCTCCAAGTGAAGCAGCTCCCAGATGGTATCTTCCTCTCCCAAGCTAAGTATGCTAAAGAGCTTATCAAAAAGTTTGGGATGGGTGATGCCTCAGGGATGAAAACCCCTATGGCTACAAATATTGTTGTGGATTCTGATGCAGCAGGGAAACCTATAGATCAAAAAAATTATAGGACAATTGTTGGATCTCTATTATACCTCGCAGCTAGCAGACCTGATATAATGTTTGTCACATGCCTTTGTGCTAGGTTCCAAGTGAACCCTAAAGAATATTACCTTATTTTCCTAAAAGAATTTTGAGATATATAAAGAGTTGCCCTAATCTAGGACTCTGGTATCCTGTAGAGTGAGAGTTTGAGTTAACTGGATACTCAGATACTGACTATGCTGTATGTAGAGTGGACAGGAAGAGTACCTCTAGAACTTGCCAGTTCCTAGGTATGAGACTTGTCTCCTGGTTTTGTAAAAAGCAGACATCTGTGTCCACATCAACTGCAGAAGCAAAATACATGGCTGCTGACAGTTGCTGTTCACAGATGTTATGGATACAAAATCAACTCTTAGACTATGGTGTCAACTTAAATAATTCAACATTATTTTGTGATAATACTAGTGCTATTGCTATAGCACAGAATCCAGTTCACCATTCTAGGACTAAACGTATTGAAATAAGACATCATTTCATTAGAGATAATGTGGACAAAAAGAAAATTAACTTGACTCATATTCCTATTGATCTACAGAGAGCAGATATTTTCACCAAGCCATTGGATGAGAAAACCCATCTGTTCTTTATAAATCAACTGGGAATGCTTAATGGAGAAGAGTTAACCTAGTTTCTGTCTGCATTCGACAAATTTTCCAGAGTTCGTCAAATGGAGTTCGACGACTTAGGGAAAGTTTGAGAGATTCTCATCGAACGGAGATCGACGAATTCTCTGTGTGTGGAAACAACGTTTGTCGATCGGAGATCGACGAACTTTACTTTAGAAGACATTTCGTCGAACGGAGTTCGATGAACTGTGTTCAATTCTTCTGGATGAGATCGACGAATTATTTGTCTACAATATATTTTGTCGACCTCAGTTCGAAGAATTTTTCCTTTTTTGTGGAATGAAGTTTGTCGATTCATATTCTGGAATACGTATATCTAGGTTTTCTTCGACCTCCGTCCCGCGCTTTCAGTTCTTTTGCTCTTGATAGCCATTTTTCTCTGTGTTTTTCCTGCAGGTCATCAATGGCGATTCCAGTAAGCACGTTAGCAGCGATGAAGTTTGATACTGGGTTCGATATGGACTTCGATTCTTTTCAACATTCGGACCCCATCTTTCTCTACATCTTGGAACTGCTAGAAGAACTGAATCTGAAGGATTTCATGACCTGGAGAATTAAACTGCATGGTACTGAAATAAGAGAATGGGTATATACATCTACAATTTCTGAAGAAGATGTTTTCACTGGCAATATAGGGAGTACTGCTATTTCGTTGTCTCCCGCAATTCTGTCTGAGATTTTTGGTTTGGTGAATGGAGAAGACAATATGGACATGGATTCTGAAGAGTTTGGTGATATGTTGAAGCTAATGGGGTTTTTCAGGGAGCAACCCTAACAAACTGCTGAAGAAGCAACTCTCCGCCGTCTACCAATTTCTAGCAGACATTGTAGGGAAAGTGCTAATGGGAAAGCACTCAGCGCATGACTACATAACCCGGCACCAATTTCTAGTTATGTGCGCCGTGGTGAATAAGAGACGTATCAACTAGGGCACAATCTTCTTTGAATTGATAAGGAAAAAGAACAGCAAGAAGGAAGTCTTCTTTGACAGAATTTTGGGAGTTTTTCTTCAAGAGAAGGCTGCTGAATGTATTGTCTCCCCGACCATCTTCATAAACGACAGCAAGCGCCTCACATGCGCTCTGTTTGGCAGGTGGGAGAGGACTATCTCCAAACCCTCCAAGGGTTCTTCCTCTTCCATCCCACCTTCTGAAAGCACAAGGGCTGTAAAGGCCACTCCCCTCCCTGCTGAAGAGGTCCTTCCATCTCAATCATCTCTTCCAGCACCCCTTCCTCCATAGAAGCCTCCACTTGTGCCTACCCCTCCTTCATCTCCACCTCTAGACATCACCAACATCCAATCTTCCCTTCTGCAAGTTAATCAACAACCCACTCCTCCAGCTTCCCCTCTTGAGACAACAATTCCTACACCTCCTCAGTCTCCTCTTCCCCCACACTTATCCACCATTCCATCTTACATCATACCCTCAGACACAATCATGCCAGATACCCCCACTCCATCTGTTATTCCACCCTCTATTCCATCCTCTTCCCTCTCCCCATTTGATCCATCTACCATCATCTCTCTACTCACTCCTCTCATCAAATCTCTCATCCAAGAGGCCATTACACCTCTTATGACCTCCATCAATTCCTTATCTACCCAGATCTCTATCCTATCTGATGCCCCCTCTTCATTCAGGGGCCTGGCTCTAGGTATTCCTGAACCCAGGCAGGGGGAGATGCTCAGTGATGAAGTTGCAGCAGATGCAGTTGCAGCAGTAGCAGCAGTCACAGCAGCAATTCTCTCTCCAGCAGATGCAGATTCAGATGAGGATACAGAAACTTTGACAGATTTTGATTCTGAAATGATTGAGTTAATTCAATTTATGGATACTGACATTGATTTGGATGAGTCAGTTGAACAAATAACATCTGTTGGTGATTTCTATTTAAATCTCACAGTGAATTTATCTGTTCTGTTGAGTAATTTTGATACTGCACATATGCAATTCTTTCCAGCAAATTTTACTAAGCCAAGTTTGGCTATTGTACCTTATACCTCTCCAGCCAGTCCAGTAGTTACTAAACAACTCTGTGACAATTTTGCTCTCTCAGCTTCAGCCTCCATCTCAGCTTCTAGCCCAAAGGTCATTCCAGAAAATACTTCAGTGTCAGTTTCAGCACCAGATTTTGTTATGGATGACTCTCCCCTGCCAGATTTGGATGAGCTTATTCAGGCTGACATTGAAGAAGAAAACAGGATAGCAGCTGAATGCTCTGTCCCTATTATTTTTGTTTCCTGTGCAGCTCCCTCCTCTCCTATTGTTGATATTCCAGTTCCTGAACCTTCTGCCCCTCCTCCAGAAAAGGCAGTTATTTCTAATAAAGCTTTGAAAGCTTTGGATGCTCTTTATGACATCCCTCAAGGTTCTGAGTCTGAAGAAAATGATGATGATGATGACTCAGATGAAGATGCTGCTACTAAGAAAAAGAAGATGCTTTCAAATAAAAGAAAGGCTCCTCCTCCTCCAGCTCCAAAGCCTAATCCCAATGCTGACATCCCTTACTACATCTTGCACAATATAACTCCATATAATGGAATGCCTGCATGGATGTGGCTCTCCAAAAACTAGCAGAAAGATAGAAAAAGAAGCAGGAGATATTCCCCTCCTCCAGTGCAAAGATACAGGAAGGATCCTCCTCCTCCTCCTCCAGCAGCTGGTGCCAGTGGCTCTAGATCCCAGAGATCTGCCCCAATGCAAACATACCAGAGACAGTCATGGAGATCTTATGGAAGCAGCCAACAGAGGCCATCCTCCTCAGGAAGTCAAAATCAACAGCATAAGCAGCAGCAATAAAGTTCTGAAGTTCAAAAAGCTAAAAGTCGAAAGAGACCTCTCTCTCCTCCAATTCCTTTTGAAGATCCTGAAACTGCAAATACAGCAAGAATGGCCAGATACCAGGAATTGATTGGATTATTTCTGATTAATAAAGCCAAGGCTGAAGGTAAAGATATCTATGGATTATCAACCATGTCAAAGTATAGAAAAGAAGAGCTGAAAAGGTTTGACAAAGGAAATAAATTGTTTAATGTTGATGATTATATGAAACTTCATCCAGAAGCAGTTGTCCCCAGAGCAACATCTTTGAATATTATTGGGGCAGCTGACATGACTATGACAATAGCTCAAGCTCGAGATCCAAAGAGAGAAATCATTTTCAAGAAGACAGGAGAGCAAACATCTGAAGACAAACCTCAGCAGAAGAAGCCAAAGAAGTAATCTTTTTGTGTTATTTCATTTTCTGTCTATTTTTGTTTTTCAAACCATGCTATCTGTTTAAACAAAGCTGTGTATATATATATCTGTTGCATGTGTTATAATTCTCTGCTAGATATATCTCTTTTCTTGCTTTGTTTTTCAATTTTGAGTCTCTGTTAGTGACCTCACCCAAATAGGGGGAGATTGTTGGATCCCTAGTTGATTTGGGCTAGGTTCACTGACTTAGGATGTGACCCATCATGTATAGCCAGGGTCAATTTGTGTCCTAGAGTCTAGGTCAAGTCCTTAGGCTCAACTCTAGATGGACCAGCTTGTAACAAGACCATCAGAGACTCCAGTCTAACAAGTTTTCAAGACTAAGGCTCCGTTTGGGGGGGCTTATTTTCACCGGTCAAGCGGTCATGACCGCATGAATCGGGACTTATTTTAAGTCCCGATTCATGCGGTCATGACCGCTTGACCGGTGAAAATAAGTCCCCCCAAATGGAGCCTAAGTAAAGTGAGTTCGACGTTCGTCGAACTCAGCTCGACGAAAGGAGTTCTGAGCTCGAAGATCTGTGTTCTCTGTTCGACGAAGACTCAGTTTCTACATCAAGCCAAAGTCAGGAGAACTTCAAATTTTTCTAAGTCCAGCTTCAAGCTTCGGTCAATGAATTAGATTCTAAGCTCGACGAACTTGGACCTCAAGTTGTCAATTTCTCATGTCGACGAAACCAGCTTCTCAGGTCGACGAATGTTGTACTCTACTCGACGATTTCTGGACTCAGAGAATTTGTGTCGACACTTAGGGTTTGTGTCGACACCAGACAATTTGTGTCAACACCAGCTTAGGTCAACACCAGAGGATTTGTATCGACACCAGGATATCAGTCGGCACTCGCTTATGTCGGCACCAGAGGACTTGTGTCGACACCAAGATCAATCTGTCGACACCAACTTATGTCGACACAGCATTTCAGCAGATGCAGAGTATTTTGCCTAACTCTAGAACTTTTCTCAGCTCGACGAATTTGATTCTCAGCTCGACGAATGAAGTCTGTCTGTTTGACGAATGAAGATTGTCTGGTCGATGAACTCTCTCAAGCTCAGCTCGACGAACTCAAGTGCAGCTCGACGAATTGTGTTCTTCATTCGACGAATCCAGACTTGGTTTTCTTCAATTTTCCCGTCCTGTTTCTTGGCGATGATTCCTGAACATTTAATGCCAGATCTTCTCGGAATGTTACCGTTAGAACGCGTATTGACTATGGACGATTACATGCCATTTTTCCATGAGACAGTTAGGGAAATTATTGATTGTCGCTTCTTTCCAAAGCCGACTGCAATTTCTGCTCGACATTCAAAAGTTTGAATGTTCCTCAGTCAGAGACACAGTAAGAAAGAAAAGGATCAAGCAGTGATAGAGGAACAGAATTATAGTACAGCAAGCAATACACAATCAGACAGACACTCTGAGGTTGTAGAGAAGAACAATCATTCTCAAATCAAAATTTCTTGACTGTAATCAGCCTTGACCAGAGAACATTTTCAAGAAGAAGAAGAAGAACAATCAAATTTAATCAAGAGTATTCTTCTCTCTATTCTCAGGACAACTTCAAAGGACAACAAAACTTTACCTGTCAGAAGAAGTTACTGAAGCATTCCTGGTCCAGACATTCTAGGTCATTGAAGACCTATCACCTTGAAGCAGTGCTCCAGTATTACTAACCAATTCAAGATCTCAGGGGGAGCAAGATCTGCTACAATCAATCCACAAGTCTTCTCTCTGATTGTTGATAGAGAAGACACCATCCCTTCTTTCCAATTCCTGTACAGGGTTTTAAATCCCTTGAAAATTATTCTGGTTGCAAGTCTCCTTCCAAAAGACTTGAGGTTTGGTTTTTGAGCACATAAACAAAAGCTCATTGGTGTCAGGCACCTGATCAAAAACCTGAGTGGATTCCTACCAGGGTGGTAGAAGAGTGGATGTACCCAGGTTGGGGAACCACTATAAAATTCTTCTGTCGTCTGGTTGCTCTTTTCTTTTCTTTTCTGGCTGTGCTCTGTGATTGCTCTGTGTTGATCTGAGTTTAGATAATTGTTGTGCTTACCTTATTTTATTTGCTTCCCTATTCACTTAGGAATACAACAAAAGTTGTAAAAAGTTTTTAGTGAGCACCATACTCTATTCACCCCCCCCCCCCCTCTAGAGTATATCAGGTCTAACCTGCACTTTCACAACTATTTGTGGTGCTAATTCCTTTGTTGGAATTTCATTTGCCAAAATATTTTCAGCATAAATCTCCTTATTTTCTTCATCACTGTCATCATCAGCAATCTATTGAGAAGGATATACTGCATCCACTTGTGTTAGGATTAATTCATCCATTTTCTCACACAGATTTGGTACCTGTAAAGATTCTATGGTAGAGATATTTCTCTTCTTGTAAAACATATTAGTTTCATCACATGAAACATGTATAGATTCTTCCATTTTAAGGGTTGATTTATTAAATAGTCTATATGCCCTGCTGACTTGAGAATATCCAAAGAAAATTCCTTCAGCAGCTTTGGCTTCAAATTTCCTTAAATGTTTCTTATCATTATTATGTATATAACATTTGCAACCAAAAACTTTGAAATAATCAACTTTAGGTTTCTTATTCTTAAATAATTCATAAGGAGTCTTACCCTTTAGTTTATGAATCAAACTCTTGTTAAGAACATAGTTTGTTGTGCTTACTGGCTCGGCCCAAAAGGATAGGGGTAAGTGAGCATCTATAAGCAATGTTCCAGTAGATTCAATTAGGGTTCTATTTTTTCTTTCAGCTACCCCATTTTGTTGAGGAGTACAAGGAGCAGAAAAACAATGCCTGATACCTTCCTTCTCACAGAATTCTTGTATCAGAAGAGATTGAAACTCAGTGTTATGATCACTTCTGATCAATGCAATCTGAGTAGAGTACTCAAACTTGATGCTCTTAAGAAACTCTGTAAGAACTTTAAAGTTATCTGACTTGTTTCTCTGAATGAATACCCAAGTGAATCTAGAGAAATCATCTACAATAACTAAAGTATATGACTTTCCTCCCAAGCTTTGTACTGCAATAGGTCCAAAAAGGTCCATATGTAGCAAATACAAAATCCTGGGTGAATTACTTTTAGAAATGGATTTGAAACTATTTTTTGGTTTCTTTGCCTAATTGACAAGCCCTACAATGTCCTTCCTTCTTGTAAGAACCAGAAGGTAGTACTCTAACAAGGTTGTCCTTAGATAGTTTATCAATAGTCCTAAGGTTTACATATCCTAACCATTTATGCCATAGATCACTAGTTTTACTAAACTAATTAAATAAATAGATTTCAGTTTTTGAAGAGTTAAAATTAACTAAGTAGATATTACCTTGTCTAACTCTAGTTAAAACTATTTTATTTAAACTAGAGGTAATTGAACATAATAACTTATTAAAAGTTACCTGATAACCTTCATCACATAATTGAATTATGGATATAAGGTTATGTTGAGACCTTTCACATAAGCTACCTTCTTAAAGGAAACTGCTCCAACCTTGACATTTCCATAGCCTTATGTCTATCCACAGTTGGAGTCTCCCAAGATGACTTTAGGTCCAAGCTTAGCTTTGTTGTCACTTAAGTTCTCTTTTGTTCATGTCATATGTTTTGAGCAACCACTATCCAAATACCACTGTTCCTCTGTGGTAGGATAGTTCTTTTCCTGCATCAAAACAAATTAGATGTTTTTGACCCAGGTTACATTGGGTCCTATTTTCTTGACATAATGATAATTGGAAATGTAAGAATACTCAGGTTGGTCCTTGTAACCCAGTGGATGATATCTCCTAGGAGGAATAATCCACTTTATAAAAAAAATTATAAATTCTTGTTTTTGATTATATTGTTAAAAAGATTTAAAATTTTTGTTATAAAAATTTGGGTTCGACGAATTAAAATGAATTTGTCGATCTGAGTACGACGAATGGAAACAAGTTCGTCGAACTTCGTTTGGAGAAAAATATTGATTATGTTCTGTGTTCCACGTTTGTCGATCGCAGTTCGACGAATCAAATTCTTTTCATCAAGCGCCATTTGAATGATTATTATATTCAAATTCTCTGTTCATAGTTCGTCATTCTCTGTTCGATGAAAAATTATTATTTTGTTGAGCTCGTTTCGATGAATTATTTTGAACATAATTTTTATAAAAAATTTTACTTTAATTTTGTTTATTCTTTTGTAAACTTTTAGTGGCTTTATCTGTAATTTGTGAGACTTCTATTCCTTTAGCAGAAGCAAATTTTATAGGTGTAGATAATATATTTTTTTGTAAAGGAATAGGCTGACTAGATGAAGGCCCCAAGCCCAGTTTGCAATTGAGCCTTGCATTAACTGTGCTTGTGATATCCATCAGTTTGATGCTTCTCCCATTAAGGGATTCTTCAAACTTTTTAGCCTCTTTTAACTTGTTTTCTAAAGAGCCTAGTTGTTCATTAGTAATTTTTAAATTTTTTTAAGTTCAAGATTTTCTGAAGAAAGGTTGTCTAATTCAGTTAGTTTCTCTCTGAGAAGTTTTATTTCCTTCTCATATTTTATTAAATCTTTACATAGTAATTTGAAATCTAATTTAAACTGATCAGAAGTAAAATCAAGTGAAGAGATTACCTAATCTTCTTCAGATTCTGATTCAGCATCAGAGTTACTGCATGATGCATTAATTGCCATCAAATAGGCTTCCTTAGCTCGTGCTTCTTCTTAATCTTCACTTGAGTTGGATGAAGTTTCAGATTTTGTTTCACTCCAAGTTTCAGCTATAAAGCCCCTCTCCTTCTTTTTTTTTATTTCCCGGAGAAGGGTTTGTTGGAGTGTTTCCTGTAGTCTTTTTCTTTCTTATTATCCTTCTTCTTATTCTAAGGACATTCTAGGAGAATATGTCCTGCTTTCCTGCACCCATAACACACAACTTCTTTAGTGGGTGTCTTGTAATACCTTGGCTTGTCATTGTCTCTGGAAGATCTTCTTCTGAAGTCCTTTCTGGCCATCTTGTAAAATCTCTTGGCCAAGAGACCTATAAGATCTTCATTCCATAGAAGAATTCCTTAAGAAGAATTTTTCTTTCCTTACTATTGGTGAAGACTTTTGTTCAGCTTCTCTAGTTCTGATGAGCGGCTCATAATATTTGAGCTTGCCCAATAGGGTCTCTGTTGTAATCTCATTTAAACTTCTGGCTTCTTTGATTGGCCAGATCCTTGAATCCCATGTTCTAAGGAAACACATGAGGATCTTATCATTGACTTCTGTCAATGTGATGTCCTTCTCTATGGTTTTCAGCTCATTGATAATAAGACCGAGTCTTTTGTACATCTCAGCAATTGATTCAGATTCTCCCTTCTAGAAATTCTCATATTGAGAGATCAAGTGGGATCTTCTGTCCTTTCTCTCATCAGCAGATCTAGCAACCATTATGTTGAGGGAGTTCCAGATGTCCCTTGCTGAAGAGCATTCAACAACCTTCTGGAAAATATCATTTGACATTATTTGGGCTAAAGTGTTCATAGCCTTGACATCAACAATTTTTACTTTCTTCCGATCTTCTGTCCATTCAGGAGGTGGTACAACACTTGTACTTGTTGTTGCCACTGGTAGAGGTGGACCTGTCAAGATGGAGTTGTAGATATCTTCTCCAATAGAGTTCATATAAAGTCTAATCCTTGTCTTCCATAGTGAAAACTTATTTAGATTGCACACAGGAGGTCTAGTGCTTGAATATTCCTTATTTTGTGTCATGATAAATTTCTAGGTAAAAATAAAATCTATCAGATCTTTTGTTTCAGGTGTTAACCTGTAAAACTAAACAATCTGTCTCTAAAACCAATTAAAAGTAGCCTTTGATACTAATTGTAAGAGAGGGATAGATCTACTTTACACTAAGGGGGGTGAATATGTTATTTTAAAATATTGATTTAGTTTTATAGTAGATTTAAAAACTAGTGATATATAGAGAGAGAGAGAGAAGCAATCACAACACACAAATAAAGAGAATTACAATCACAGATGAAACAAGGAAATTTATATTGGTTCCCCAATAAATTTGGGAACATTTACTCTTCTACCACCCTGGTAGGAATCCACTATAGGTTTTCGATTAGGTGTCCTGCCACCATAGGTTTTTGCTCAGGTGTCCTGCCATCACAAGATCTATTTTTCTAAGGAAGATCTAGCAACCCTTTGAGCTTTTGATCAGGTGCCCAAAATCCAATATAAGTCTTTTGATCAGGTGACTTAAGAACTAAGGGGTTTAACTTTTGAAGGGAGTTATAACCCTGTACATAGTTTATGAAAATAAACTAAAATAAAATGATGTTGTCTTCTCTTTCAAGATTCTCTGAGAAAACTAGTGGATTGATGTTGAAGCAAAAAAGTTCCCCCTGATTTCAGTCGAGTTTATGATCAGGAGAGGGAGTCTTTTCTTTAGGGTGTAGGGCTTCTTGTATCTGAGAGATGAAGACTTTGCACAAGCAGAGACTGAAGATCTAATTCTATAAGCTTATGAAATCTGTAAGACTATGTGTTGATTTGCAAGTCTATAAGTCAGTATATCTAAGTCTGTAACCTTAAGGCAACAATCTTCTATACATATATATAGAATGCTAAGAGGAATTCAAACATTTGAATTAATCGATTATGAAATGTCCGAGGAATTCCCGAGAATAGTAACTGCCTTGGAAATTGATTAGCTTTAAACTCTGTGATAAATTCATATTTAATACTGCCTCTAAACAGCTATATTCATTAGAATATTTTGCATTAAATATCAGAGTCATAACTGTCTATAATTAAGCCTTTAAATAATTCTACCTTCAGAATATATAACAACCTAAAATTAAGCCTGAAACTATTCTTCCTTCTGTAAATAAAACTGCCTAAAACACTAGACAGAATTAGTCGAACTCAGCAAGCATTTCATCGACCTGAGACCGGAGTTCGTTGAATTGAATCTTCTTATTTGTCGACCTGAGCTTAGAGTTTATCGAGCTGAGCTTGACTTTCATCTTGCTGAGTTTCTGAGTAGAGATCAGAGTTCTTCGACTGGAGCTCAAAGTTTGTCGAGCAAAACTCAGAGTTAAGAGTCTGATTAGTTGAACTGAGATCGCCGTTCATCGAACGCAGCTATGCTATCGTCGAATTGAATTTTGCTATCGTCGATATGCATTTCTAGTGGAATTCATCTGAGGCAATAAACCTGTAAATAAACCTATAACCCTAGACTATACAAAATGGGTCAAACTAAACATCCTAAGAGTAATCCTAGCCCAAATCAGTAATAGTGTTCCAACAGTCTTGGACTGGTCTGCTGTTGGCGGACTATGACGAGTCCGCCTCTTCTGCACTGAGTGAGCCCACGCCAAGCTGTGCGAGCTGAAGAGTATTCTGCCTGCTAATGGGAAGTAGCGGGTGCTGGGAAAGTGGAGGGCTAAGTGGCTGACTGCATAATAAGTCCGCCCAGCCCGCGATAGATAGGGGGAGTCTGCCTCTGCTGCAGGAGAGCTCGCCACCATCTGGCGGGCTGGAGTTAAGTTTGCGTTAGGTTGTGCGGTCTGGTGAAGATTTGTCGATCTTGCTTCCATCATTCCTCAGGCGGACTGAGATTGAGTCCGACCACTACTGTCGGACAGGTGGAGCAGGTCTCTAGATGCCTTGTGGGTTGACGGTCCTGCTGCCGTCCATCCTCCTTGGGCGGACTGAACCGAGTCTGTGAACTGCTGGAGGGCAGGAAGGTTGGTCTCCGACTGAGCGACCTGGCAGACTAAAGGATCAAGTCGTGCAGGTCGCCCCCGTAGCTGAAGTTCGCTCCCACTGGATGGACAGGCTTGTCTCCCCTATTGGGAGGCCTGACGCATGTTTCTTGGGCGACCTGAGGATTTTTCGCCTGTCTGGTAACCTGAAGCTTGTCGTGAACCGTTGGGCGACTTGGAGGAAGGTTGTCTACTTCTTGGCGCATTGGATTGTAGAGGTGAGCCTGCCTGGTGATGATGTTGCCTAGCTAGCCGGGCGACCTGCAGGAGCGGGCTGAAGAGTAGATCGTGCCTCCTGCTGAGCATGCGGTTACCGAGTAGTCTGGGCAGTTAGCAAAGCGAGTCTTCCATCTCGTTCGGTAGTCCTGTTGGAAGAGCAAACTCTTATGTGGATAGTTGATCTAAACGCGCGGCCTGCAGGGACCGAATGCGGAAGCAGTCCGCACCCCTATAAAACAAGTGGTTACTGCGCGACCTGAGCAGTCAGACCAGGGAGACCGGCCAAGCCGCGCGGCCTAAGCATTCAAAGAAGTCTGTCAGCCCATCATAGCGGACAAGTCACCTTCTCCAGGAGGAACCTGGAGCAGGCTGCGACTTATACACTGGCCACCTTAGGGAGGTATCACCAATTTCGGGGTTAATATAATCCCCGCATTTTTTTAAGTCCCGAAGGGAACATCGAAAAAGTAGGAGACCCATGAAAATCATGATCCTCCCCACAAAACTTAAGAAGCAGGGAGAGATATAACCTGATGTCTCTCCTCAGAAGAGGTTTATCAATGCCTATCTTTTTCCTGCAAAGGAAAATTTAATGTAGGTGAAAAGAGGTACATCTCGTGTGTACCTGAATAGCTTTTGCAAAATGAATAAGATGTGAATGTCTTCCATTGAGCTCTGCAAATAAAAGATGAGAGGAAGACACAGAAGAATAATAACTTGCAAGTACCCGGAGGAGGATTGCAAGCACCTGTTAACTTCTGTAAAAGGAAGAGTAAGCGGCAGATATGAAATAAAACTAAGTTGCAAGTACCTGAATGGAACTTGCAAATATCTGCTAATAACTGCAAGAAATATAGTGAGAAACATGTATGAAAGAAGAGTAAGTTGCAAATACCTGAAGGGAACTTTCAAATATCTGCTAATCTCTGCAAAAGGAAGAGTGAGCAGTAGATATAAAAGAAAACTAAGTCGCAAGTACCTAAAGAGGACTTGAAAATATCTGCTAATTTCTACAAAAGAGGAGTTATAAGCAGATGTAATAGAAAACTAAGTCGCAAGTAACTGAAGAGGACTTGCAAATATATGCTAATTTCTGCAAACGAGGAGTTATAAGAATATATGATAGAAAACTTAGTCACAAGTACCTGAAGAGGACTTGCAAATTTCTGCTAATTTCTGCAAAAGAGGAGTTAGAAGTAGATATGATAGAAAACTAAGTCGCAAGTACCTGAAGAGGACTTGCAAATATCTGCTAATTTATGCAAAAGAGGAGTTAGAACCAGATGTGATAGAAAACTAAGTCGCAAGTACCTGAAGAAAACTTGCAAATATCTGCTAATTTTTGCAAAAGAGGAGTTAGAAGTAGATATGATAAAAAACTAAGTCACAAGTACCAGAAGAGGACTTCCAAATATCTACTAATTTACGCAAAAGAGGAGTTAGAAGCAGATATGATAGAAAAGTAAATTGCAAGTACCTGAAGAGAACTTGCGGAGTGCTTGTTAATCATCATCTGTTGGAACCCTATTACTTATTTGGGATAGGATCACTATCATTTGTTTAGGATGATTAGTTTGACCCACTTTGTATAGTCTAGGGTCATAAGTTATTCCCAGGGTTATTGCCTTAGAAGGAATTCCAGCAAAAATTTAGTTAAACGAAAGCAGAGCTGCGTTCGACGAACGCAGAGCTCAGATTGACGAACTCAAAGTTCTACCTCTGAGTTTAGCTAGATGAAAGCTGAATTCTAGTCGACGAACTCTGACCTCAACTCTGCAGCTCAGCTCGACGATAGCCAAGCTCAGTTCGACGAATGATATATTTAGATCGATGAACTCCAGGCTCTGATCGACGATTTCCAGGTTCAGTTCGACTAATTCTTTGCAGTGTTTAGGCAGTTATATTTACTCAAAGGCAGAATGATTTCATGCTTAATTTCAGTTAGTTATGCTCTGGTATTTAATGCTAAATATTCTTAATGAATATATACATTTCTAGCAGTATTAAATATGGAATTATAATAGAGTTGTTATTCTAATTAATTACCAGGGCAGTTAAGGAATGGTTTTATTCCAAATATTTGAATCTAGTCATTACAAATTCTCAGAGATTCTTCAGACATTTCAAGGAATGTTTTTAAAAATCAAATGTTTGAATTCTTCTCATAGAATATTTATTCAGAAAATTGCCGGTTATTGTCTAATGGATTTTGGGGTTACTGACTGAGACACACACATAAATTTTGGATAACTTAATTCTGACTCTCCAAGAGACAATCAATTTCACATCAGTCTGAAATTTCAACTGGAGAGAAACAATATTCTTGAAGGCCTACACCCTGAAGAAAATTCTCCATTTCCTGATCATAATCTCTACACAAATCAGGGGAGCTTTTTGCATCATCAATCCACTTAGTCTTCTCAGAGACTCTTGACAGAGAAGACAACATCTTTTCTTTTAGTTCATTTCATAAACTGTGTACATGGTTATAACTCTCTTCAAAAGTTAAATCTCTTGGTTCATAAGTAACCTGATCAAAAGATTTAGCTTGGTTTTTGCTCACCTGATCAAAAGCTCAAAGGGTTGCTAGATCTCCATTGAAAAATAGATCTTCTGGTGGCAGGGCACCTGATCAAAAACCTGTAGTGGATTTCTACCAGGGTGGTAGAAGAGTGGACGTACCCAGATTTATTGGGGAACCACTATAAATTTCCTTGTGTCGTCTATGATTGTTATTCTTATTATTTGTCTACTGTGGTTATTCTCTCTCTCTATATATATACCACTACTTTTAATCTGCTATAAAAATAAATTAAAGTTTTTAATATACACTATTCACCCCCCCCCTCTAGTGTAAAGTAGATCTATCCCTCACTTTCAATTGGTATCATAGGGTGGTTCTTTGGTTTTGCAGGGTGACACATGAACCATAAGATCTGATAGATTTTACTTTTGCCTAAAAATTTATCATGGCACAAAATAAGGAGTATGCAAGCACTAGACCGCCTATATGCAATATAAATAAGTTTGCATTATGGAAAGCAAGGATTAAATTATATATGAACTCTATTGATGAAGATATCTGCAACTCTATTTTGACAGGTCCACCTCAACCATTAGCAACCACTAGCACCAGTATTGTACCACCTCCAGAATGGACAGAAGCCCAGAAGAAAGCTAAAATTGTTGATGCCAAAGAAATGAACATCTTAGCTCAAACAATGTCAGATGACATCTTCCAAAAGGTTACTGAATGCACTTCAGCAACAGCTATCTGAGACTCACTTAATACAATGGTTGCTGGATCTGCTGATGGGAGAAAAGACAGAAGATCACACCTTATCTCTCAATATGAGAACTTCAAAAAGGGAGAATCTGAATCTGTAGCTGAAATGTACACAATGCTCAGTCACATTATTAATGAACTGAAGACCTTGGAGAAGAACATCACATTGACAGAAGTCAATGATAAGATCCTCATGTGTTTCCCTAGCACATGGGATTCAAGGATCTGGCAAATCAAAGAAGCCAGAAGTTTAAATAAGATTACAACAGAGACCTTATTGGGGAAGCTCAAATCTTATGAGCAGCTCATCAGAATAAGGGAAGCTGAACAAAGGACTTCACCTACATTAAGGAAAGAGAAGAGCATTGCTTTCCAAGCAACAAAAGAAGCAGAAGTTCTTCTAGAGAATGAAGATCTTATAGGTCTCTTTGCTAAGAGATTCTACAAAATGGAAAGAAAAAACTTCAGGAGAAGATCTTCCAGAAGCAATGACAAAATAAGGTATAACAAAACACCCACTAAAGAAATTGTGTTTTATGGTGGCAAGAAACGAGAACATATTCTTCTAGAATGTCCTGAGAATCAGAAGAAGGATAAAAAGAAAGAGAAAGAATCTAAGAAGCACTCCAACAAACCTTCTTCCAGCAAACACAAAAAGAAGGAGAGAGGATTTGTTGTTGAAACTTGGAGTGAATCGGAAACTAAAACTTCATCCAGCTCAAGTGAAGATGAAGAAGAAGCAAATGCTAAAGAAGTATGCTTGATGGCAATAAATGCCTCATGCAGTAATTATGATGCTGAATCTGAGTCTGAAGAGGATCAGGTAATATCAACCCTTGACTTTACTTCAGAATAATTTAAAATGGATTTAAAATTTTTATGTAATGATTTGATAAAGTCTGAGAAAGAAATAAAACTACTCAGAGAGAAATTAACTAAATTAGATAATCTATCCTGTGAAATCATAAAACTTAAAGATGAATTGAAAATTACTTCTAAACAAATAGTATCTTTATAAAACACATTATCTGAGGGTAAAATGTCTGAAGAATCCCTTAATGGGAGAAGCATCAAACTGATGAATATCACAAGCACAATTAATGACAGGATAAATGACAAATAAGTCTTGGGAGCTTCATCAAGTCAACCTCATCTGTTATAGAAAAATATTTTATCTACACTAGTAAAATTTACTTCTGCCAAAGGAAAAGAAGTATTACAAATTACAGATAAAGCCACTGAAATTTTACAAAAGAATAAACAAAATAAAAGTAAAAATTTTCAAAAAAATTATGTTCAAAATAATTTGTCGAACCGAGCACGACGAAATAATTATTATTCGTCGAACAGAGCTCTACAAACTATGAACACAGGACTTGAGTATAATTATTCAAATGGTGTTCGACGATATCAATATGATTCGTCGAACTGTGATCAATGAACGTGGAACACAGAACATGAAAATTATTTTTCTGTGAACAGAGCTCAACGAACTCACTCCCATTCGTCGAACTCAGCTCGACGAACTCAATATAATTCAACGAACTCAGATTTTCAAAACAGAAATTTTAATTCTTTCCAAAAGTATAATCAAAATCAAAAATTTATAAATCCTTTTACTTAGTGGATTATCCCTCCTATAAGATATCATCCACTTGGTTATAAGGATCAACCAGAGTGTTCTTATATTTCAAATTATATTGAAAGAAAAATAGGACCCAAGATAACCTGGGTCAAGGACATCTAATTTGTTTTGTACAGGAAAGGAACTATCCGATCATAGAGGAACAATGGTATTTGGATAGTGGTTGCTCAAAACATATGACAGGCAGAAAAGAGAATTTAAGTGACTTCAAAGCTAAGCTTGGACCTAAAGTCATTTTTGGAGACTCCAACTGTGGCCAGACAAACGGCTATGGGAATGTCAAAGTTGGAGAAGTTACCTACAGGGAGGTAGCTTATGTGAAAGGTCTCAAGCATAACCTTTTTTTCCATAAGTCAATTATGTGATGAAGGTTATCAGGTATCTTTTAATAAAGCTTTATGTTCTATTCTATCTCATGATAACAAAATTGTTTTAACTGGAATGAGACAGTGTAATATTTACTTAGTTAATTTTAACACTGCTAAATCTGAAATTTGCCTATTCAATCATATAAGTAAAACAAATGAATTATGATATAAAATATTAGGTCATATAAACCATAGGACTATTGTTAAACTATCTAAGTACAAACTTGTTAGAGGACTACCTTCTGGCTTTTACAAGAAGGAAGGACTTTGGAGGCCTTGTCAATTAGGCAAACAAACTAAAAATAGCTTTAAATCCATTTCTAAAAGTGATTCCCCTAGGATTTTGTATTTGCTATATATGGATCTCTTTGGACCTATTGCAGTACAAAATTTGGGAGGAAAGACATATACCTTAGTTATTGTAGATGATTTCTCTAGATTCGCTTAGGTATTCTTTCTTAGAAACAAGTCAGATAACTTTAAAGTTCTTACAGACTTTCTTAGAAACATCAAGATTGAGTACTCTACTCAGATTGTATTTATTAGAAGTGATCATTTCACTGAGTTTGAATCTCTTCTGATGAAAGAATTCTGCGAGAAGTACGGGATTAGACATTGTTTTTCTGCTCCTAGAACTCCTCAACAAAATGGGGTAGCTAAAAGGAAAAATAGAACCCTAATTGAATCTGCTTGAACATTGCTTGCAGATGCTCACTTACCCCTATCCTTTTGGGCAGAGGCAGTAAGCACAACAAACTATGTTCTTAACTGGAGTTTGATTCATAAACTATGGGGTAAGACTCCCTTTGAATTACTTAAGAATAAGAAACTTAAAGTAAGTTATTCCAAAGTTTTTGGATGTAAATGTTATATTCACAATAATGATAAGAAACATTTAAGGAAATTTGAAGCCAAAGCTGCAAACGGAATTTTCCTTGGATATTCTCAAGTCAGCATGGCTTATAGGGTCTTTAATAAATCTACCCTTAAAATGGAAAAATCTATGCATGTTTTATTTGATGAAACTAATATGTTTTATAAGGAGAGAGATATCTCTACCATAGAATCTTTTCCGGTACAAAATCTGTGTGAGAAACTGGATGATTTAATTCTAACAAAAGATGATATATTACATCCTTCTCAACAGATTGCTGAAGACAGTGATGAAGAGAAATCAGATATTTATGCTGAAAATATTGTGGAAAATGAAATTACACTAGAGGAATTAGCCCCACAAATAGTTGAACAACCAACTCTACCTATTGATCTTGTCACACTTAGAGATCATCCTAGATCTCAAGTAATTGGAGACATATCAACTGGTGTTCAAACAAGGCATCAATTGAATCAAGATCAGATGCATGCTTGTTTTATTTCTCAGATTGAACCTCAATCCATCAAAGATGCAGAACAAGATCCCCACTGGATCATTGCTATGCAAGAGGAACTCAATCAGTTTGAGAGATGTAGAGTTTGGAAATTAGTTCTAAGATCCAAAGGCTATCCAGTCATTGGAACCACGTGGGTCTTTAGGAATAAGCTGGATGGTCAAGTAATCATTGTAAGAAATAATGCAAGATTGGTAGCTCAAGGATACTCACAGAAGGAAGGTATAGACTATGATCAGACATTTGCTGTTGTTGCAAGATTGGAGGCTATCAGAATTTTTCTTACATTTGTAGCATTCAAGAGATTCAAGGTATATAAGATGGATGTGAATAGTGCTTTTGAAAATGGAGAGCTCGAAGAGGAAGTTTTTGTAAAACCACTACCAGGTTTTATCTCTCCAACTCACTCTTCTCATGTCTTCAGACTTAACAAAGCCAGTTATGGTCTTAAACAAGCTCCAAGAGCTTGGTATGAGACCCATGCTAGTTTTCTTCTAGAAAATAAATTCAGTAGATAAAACATTGTTCTTTAGACATCATAAATCTAAAATCATACTAGTTCAAATATATGTAGACGTTATAATTTTTTGTTCTACTGATTCCAAACTATGCAAACGGTTTTCTGACCTAATGCATCTAAGTTTGAAATGAGAAGCATGGGTGAGCTATCCTACTTCCTTGGTTTACAAGTGAAGCAAACTCCTGATGGTATTTTTATATCCCAATCTAAATATGCTAAAGAGCTAATTAAAAGATTTGAGATGTCAGATGCCTTAGCTATGAAAACACCCATGTCCTCTAATACTGTAGTTGAAAATGATGAGCAGGGTAAACCTGTTGAATAGAAAATATGTAGGACTATCATTCGGTCCTTATTATACTTAACAACTATTAGACCAGACATAATGTTTGCTACCTGTATTTGTATTAGGTTTCAAGTAAATCCTAAAGAAATCTCATCTATTTTTTTTAGTAAAAAGGATTTTAAGATATATAAAAGATTGCCCTAATCTAGGACTCTGCTATCCTACTGAGTCGGAATTTAACTTAACTGGATTCTCAGATGCTGACTATGCTGGATGCTATTGGATTCCTAGTTTGGATTTGGGCTAAGGTTCACTATTAGGTTTTGACCCATCATGTATAGCCTAGGGTCAATTTGTTAGTTCTAAGGTTAAGGACAGTCTGACTTGGATTAGACATCTTATTATCCAGCCTTGAGAAGACTTCAGAGATCAAGACTTAGAAGAATTCAGAGTTCAGATAATTAGTTCGAAGTTCTTCAAACTCAGCTCGACGATCGTCGATCGCAGATCGATGAACTCAGAGTTCTTTCTCTGAGTTGAGCTTGATGATATTTGAGCTCAGGTAGACAATTTCTTCCTCAAGACAGATTCTCTGATCGACGTACTTGGAGCGTAGAAGTTAACATGATATTTCCATATTGATGATCGCTGAGCTCAGGTCGACGAAGGGGATTTCTCAGCTCGACGAACTTGGAACTCCGGTTGACGAAATCTGCCCTGAGGTCGACGAAATCTGTTCAGAGCCTAAATGTCAATTTTTCCATATTTTTGTTCGAAATTCATTCTATTCTTTGGCAGTAATTCTCTGAGTAATTAATGCTCATATTCTCAAGAATATATCCATTCATGGCAGCATTAATTCTGGTTTTCATCAGAGTAAATTACTTGCTTATTTCACTGGGACAGTTGGGGAAATTCATTAAAGACTATATTCCAGTCATTTCAATTTCCAGAATCCAATCAGCAATTAATGGTTATAATTCAAAATTCAAAAGCAGAATTAGAGCAGGATATAAAAGAGAGATTCTTTTTCTGACGGTTGGAGAACAAGTAGAATAAGCAGTAGAGATACATATACACAGAACAACATATAGAAGAATACTGCTCTTTCTCTGTGAAGAAAAACAAGTTGTTTTCCCCTTGATCTTACAGAAGATTGAAGAATAATATCATCTACAAAATCAAGAGTCTTATTCAACTTCTGATCTAGGAATCTTCAGAGACAATTATTCAGCATCTGTCTACAAGTTCCTGGACATCTTCAAGACAAGGCTAAAGACCTACACCCTGAGTAAAGCTCTAGTTTTCTTGAACATTTCAACATCTTAGGGGAGCTTTGACATTAACAATCCACTGAAGTCTTCTCCGTTAATTAGAGAAAGAGAAGACAACATCACCTTCTCAACCTCCTATACAAAGGGTTTATTAACTCCCTTCAAAAGTTTCTGTTGGTTTTTGGGCACCTGATCAAAATCCTAAAGGGTTGTCAGATCTCTCTGTAAATAGATCTTGTGGTGACAGGGCACCTGAGTAAAAACCTGTGGTGGCAGTCACCTAATCAATAAGCTACTAGTGGATTCCTATCAGGGATGTAGAAGAGTGGATGTACCTAGATTTGGGGAACCACTATAAATTCTTGTGATGTCTGTGTGTTCACTTTTCCTTTGTTTTGTTATATTGTGGTTGTATAGTTTAGCCTAGTTTCTATTTCATTTTCTACTACTACTATTATCACTAATTTCACTGATAAATTATAAAAACAGCCAAAAGATTTAAATCACTCTATTCACCACCCCCCACCCCCCTTCTAGAGTAAATCAGATATATCCCCTAACTACTACTATCACATACTATACATAACCCAGTTATGTGCAAGTTGGCTCCCAGGCCACCAAGTTGGCAGAATCACTCTTCTGCCCAGTTTTCCGGGTGCACCTTGGAGTTAATCCCCAAGATTCCCTGTTGTAATCTATTGCATAGAAAACCCGAAAACCAGCATCAGCGCGGAGTGTTCTCCGGCCATTCATGCAATGAAACATCACCGATCCAGACCAACTTGTCCGGGTAGGCTTCACACACCATGCCTATGTCCGTTCTTTGATTTCGGACTCTACATGCAAAACAACGGGGACTATTCATGTCTACCCGAAGGAATACCTCACACCCACCGCATACTCGCGAGAGCGGGCTTCCTATGCACAAGGGAAAGAGGACTTACTCATGTCCAATAAGAGAATCGTTACCCTTGCGTTTCTCTTTGGCGCCATGAAGATCTAAACGGATGAAAAGCACCGCAACGGCCTCGCCTCCGTAGATCTGAACTCGGCTTGCGATTTGGTGCTCCGGAGCTCCACCGGCGGCCAAATCTCTCCTACTCCTTCTTCCTTGCTCTCCTCTCTCCAAGACTTTTAGAAAGAGAAATCTAAAAAGAAATGAGGGTTTCCGAACCCTATTCCCGGCCTTAACCCAGCATAAACAGCCCTGGGCCCTTGGATCCCAAAAGAAGGAAACGGACGGCCACGATTTGCTCTTAAAATCAATTTCCTGGGCCGAACACAGCTTGTGACACTGGCGTGTCACAGGCCGTGTCTCACGATCTGAAACCGATCGTCGAACACAGAACAGGACACAGGATCAGACATGCCCGTGTACTGCCTGACACGCCCGTGTCAGATTCCGACACTCCCGTGTCACGGGGCATGTCCCTCAAACGACACAGGAACCGTCACGACCTGACTAGGACACGGGCTCTCCACACGCCCGTGTCAAACTTGACACTCCCATGTCAATCAGTACACACCCGTGTTGCGGGGCATGTTCCCCAATCGATACAGGTCTAAAAACAACCCAAAGAGTACACGGGTTCTCGACACGCCCGTGGGGAATTTGACATGCCCGTGTCAACCCGAACACGCCTGGGCTCTAGGCCGTGTTCTTCCCTCGACACAGCCCGGCTAACAGCCCGAGCAGGACACGGCCTGGGACACGCCCGTGTCTCAGGCCGTGTTCGCTGTCTCGACGATCGTCGACTGCATTTTCGTCGACCACTCAGAAAATTCGTCGAACCCGAGCACGACACGGTCCTGGACATGCTCGTGTCCTCGGCCGTGTGACCCCTACCAAGTCCTAAACTTGGCTCTAAACGCTGCCCATCCCTCTTTTGAGTTTCGGGGTGTTACAATCCTCTCCCTCTTAAAAGAATTTCGTCCCGAATTTACAGAAAGGAAAATATACACAAAACTTACACGGTACCTGAGTGGAATAACTATGGGTACTCCTCAAGCATGGTCTGCTCTCACTCCCACAAGAGCTCCTCCCGACCGCAGTTGTCCCAATGGACCTTAAACATCCTGATGTATTTGTTTTGCAGTAGCTTGACTTTCGAGTCTTCAATACGAACGGGCTTGACCTTCGTCATCAACCTATTGTCAACCGATACCTGATCAACTGTAATAACTTGCGAAGGCTCTTGCACTGCCCTCCGCAACACCGAAATATGGAATACGTCGTGTACACCACTCAACTCCACTGATAGCTTCAGTCGATAACCTGCCTTGCCAACTCGCTCCAGAAACTCAAACAGTCCAAGGTACCTCGGGCTTAACTTCTTCAAGTGTCGTACCCGTGAGACACCCTTGAAC
Organism: Platanthera guangdongensis; assembly: GCA_039583875.1. Taxonomy (NCBI): domain Eukaryota; kingdom Viridiplantae; phylum Streptophyta; class Magnoliopsida; order Asparagales; family Orchidaceae; genus Platanthera; species Platanthera guangdongensis. The sequence continues at coordinate 134,219,479 of CM077161.1, read as the reverse complement.
GGCCTAATCTTCAAATACACCCAGTCGCCAACAGCGAACTCAACATTCTGATGCTTGGCATTATAGTACTTAGTTTGGCGGACCTGAGCGATTAGCAATCGTTCTCGAATAGTTCGTACCAACGAAGTTGCATCTTCCACTTCTTGCCATTTGTACAGCTTCTACTCACCCGTTTACAACCATGACAACGACGTGCGACATTTCCTACCATAAAGGGCCTCGAAGGGCGCCATTTGAATGATCGCCTGGTAGCTGTTTTTATAAGCAAATTCCACCAAATACAGGTGATCTTCCCACTGCTTGCCGAAATCCAAGACGCACATGCGAAGCATGTCTTCCATCGTCGTGTTGACACTCTCGGTCTGACCATCCGTCTGCGGATGAAATGTCGTGCTGAACCTCAACTTGGTTCCCAACATTTGTTGCACCAACCTCCAGTCATTGGACATGAACCACCCATCTCGGTCACTCACGATGCTGCGGGGTACACCGTGAAGTCGAACAATGTTATCCACATAGAGTTTTGCCAATTTCTCCACCAAATCATCCTTCCTATTCAGAATGAAGCGCGACACCTTCGTAAAATGATCCACAATCACCCAGATGGCATCGTTTCCCTTCTGCGACCTTGGCAACCCATGTACAAAGTCCATAGTAATATCGTCGAACTTCCACTCCGAGATATGCAAGGACTTCAAGAAACCTCCAGGCTTCTAGCACTCTGCCTTCACCAAGGCGCACGTTTGACACTTTGCCACAACGTGCCACATCCTTCTTAAGTCCTGGCCACCAGAACAACTTCTTCATATCACGGTACATCTTCGTGCTCCCTGGGTGAATCGAGTACTTGGTATGATGAGCCTCGTACATCAAATCCACCCGTAGTTTACCCATATTTGGGACGCACAGACGACTGTCCTTCCATAACAATCCATCCACAACATCAAATTGGGAATTTGACCCATCTAAAGCCTCAACCATGATTTGCTTCATGTTGCTATCCAAATGCAGAGCCTGTCGAATCCAATTAGCCAGGTCATACTGAACTTCTGTCCAGTTCAACTGCGCTTCGGCACTAGTTTGCTTGTCAACACAAGAGATGTCCAATGCCTCCAACTCATAAATCAAATGCTCGTCATGAACCGACAACCAGTTGGCCCGTGCAGGGGCCCTGTGACTCAGCGCATCTACAACCGCATTACCTTTCCCTGGCACATAATGAATCTTGAATGTGTTGTCCCCCAGGAACTCCATCCATCTCCGTTGTCGCATGTTTAGATCCTTTTGATCCAAAAAGTACTTCAGGCTCTTGTGGTCGGTATAGATATCGACCTTCACCCCATACCGGTAATTCCTCCACAGCTTCAGGGAAAATATCACGGCCACTAACTCCAAGTCAAGGACCAGATAATTCCTCTCATGTACCTTCAGCTGACATGAGCCATAAGCCATTACACTTCCATGCTGTAGTAGAACACAACCCAATCCACTGCCCGAAGCATCGCTGTAGATCTCAGAGCCTTCGGTCCCACTCGGCGAACTTAGAACAGGCGTTGTGGTCAACCGACTTTTCAACTCTTCGAAAGCTTGTGCGCACTCAGGCGTCCAAACAAACTTCTGCCCTTTCCTCATCAGAGTCATGAGGGGTAACGCTATCCATGAGAAGTTCAATACGAAGCGCCTGTAGTAGCCGGCAAGCCCCAGAAAACTCCGGACTTCCGCTACCAAAGACAACACAGGTCACTCACGTATAGCAACTATCTTCGTCGGACCCACCGCAATTCCCACTCCACTAACTATGTGACCAAGGAACGCTACTGAGGACAACCAAAACTCACATTTGGAGAACTTGGCGTACAATTGGTTCCTCCTCAGCGTCTCCAACACCAAATCCAGATGCTTAAAGTGATCCTCCTCACACTGCGAGTACACCAAAATATCGCTGATAAAGACGATCACAAAGTGGTCCAATTACTTTATTAAAGTTCTGTTCATCAGATCCATAAACATGAATGGCGCATTACTCAGCCCAAACGGCATGACGGTAAACTCATAATGCCTGTATCTCGTGCTGAAAGCTGTCTTGGGGATGTCGCTATCCCTTATCCTCAACTGATAATATCTAGACTTAAGATCCAATTTCGAGTACACCGATGACCCGACTAACTGATCGAACAGATCATCAATCCTTGGAATCGGGTACTTGTTCAGCTCTCGATAATCGATACAGAGCCGCAAACTTCCGTCCTTCTTCTTAACAAAAAGGATCGGTGCGCTCCAAGGCGACGAACCTGGACGCACATAACCCTGTTCCAACCGCTCTTGAAGTTGAACCTTCATCTTCACCATCTCCTTAGGCGCTAACAAATACGGAGAGCGTGACATAGGTTTGGAACCTAGCACTATCTCAATAGTGAAGTAAATCTCCCGCTGAGGTGGGGCTCCAGGGAGATCATCAGGGAACACATTAGGGTACTCGGATACCACTAGGATGCTGTCCAAAGCTGGCTTAGGCTTTGAAGCCTCCACTAGCGTGAAGAACAGCTCTATACCAGCACATACCACCTTAACTACCTGAAGAGCAGACCTCAAAGTCTTGCACGACCCTTTCAAGCCCGCAAATGTCGTCTCACGACCAGTTCCAAACTTGACCTCCTTGCGATTGCAATCAATGTATGTCTGCTGCTGCGAGAGCCAGTCCATACCAAATATCACGTCAAACTCCACTAGCGGCAGTAACGACGCTTGCAAGTCGAACTCCTGATTTCCAATTCGTATCATTACGCCACAAACTCTATCCGCGCGCATCGAACACCCATTTGACAACAACACATCCAGTTTGTCCTTTGCCATCGAAGAAGGTACTCCGATGCGCAATATAAATCCTTCGGTCAAAAAGAAGTGCGAAACTCCTGTATCAAAGAGTGCTCTCGTCATATTACCGCAAATCAAAACAAAGCCTATAAAATCAGTAATAAGCTAACATGCTCAAGGTAACAAGTATTTAAAGCTAACTTGATGTAAATTTAAACTGTACATGTCACCACATCTGCTTACTTTATGGCCTCCTGCTGGCCAAGGTTATAGACTCTAGGTTGAGCCGGAGCATAGTGTGATGTGGTTGACTCCACCGCCTTGCCCTTCTCCTCATAGGTTGCTCCCGGCTTCCTCTCGGACTTTGGACGTTCGCTACAACTGTCTCGGGCAAAGTGTCCCGGCTTTCCACAATTATAGCATGCGCCCGGGGTTCGGACCATAGTCACCCCAGATCCACCAGCATAAGGGGCTGGAACCGAAGTCCTAGCCTTCTTATGGAACTTACGATACCTAGACTTTTAGGTAGTCGGCACCTTGAACTCCAACTTCTTAGCACTAGAGTTCCTCTTCGCTTGCACATTCCTCAGATCTTTCTCCAATGACCTGGTCGTATTGACCAGGGTCAAGAAGCCCTGCGTCATAGGTCCCGAGAGCAGTAGCCTTAGGTCATCCCTCAGACCGTCATAGAATCGGTTTGTCTTACACTCCTCATCAACAAATGTAGAGCTAGCATAATGACCCAACCGTGTAAATTCGTGTAGGTATTCGTCCATGCTACTCTCTCCTTGCATCAACTTCTGGAATTCATTCTCCATCGCGATCCTCTGAGCCGAGGGTGGGTATCTTGCCAAGAATAGTCTCGAAAATTCTTCCACCGAGACGTCCAAGAGTTGTCTACCCCTCAGGTGATGTATCTCTAAACCTTCCCACCACAGCCTTGCATCTTCGTCCAACAGGAAAGTAGTTATGGTGGTCATCTACCACTCCTTCGTTTTTGTAGATATCAATACTCTCTTTACTCAGGAGAGCCAATCCTCAGCTTGGGATGGGGTTCCCGTCCCCGAGAACACCGGAGGATTGAAGCCCATAACATGCTTGAGCTGCTTTTCAGTTGCACTCCTAGGTACCAATGGTTCCACCACCACTTGCTCCACCCTTCTCGGTTCCGCCGCTTGAAGCGGTACCTGCTCCACTGCAGGGGCAGGCTGCTGCATTTGTCTTGCAGGCTAGGCATTTATCATAGCAAACACCGCTTGAGCCACCAATCTTATGGTTTCTGCCGAGGGAGGTGTTGCAGGCACATCATTCGATGCGCTACTTGCCTCAAAAACTGGCATTCTGACGGCACTGTACCACTCCTGGTCACCTATAGTCGTACAAAACACCATTAAGTGACTGAACAATATTGCAAAAAGCAATTATAGGAACACGCAGGTTCCTCAAACATGTGTATTTTCATTCCTAAGTGGACATTCATGGGTTCTTTTTATATTATAACGATGATGCACACACATGTGCCCACCACCCCTTAAAAGAATTTGTCCATGAATTCATTTAAGCATGACCAAAATCGGTAGTCAGATACCAAATTATAACACCCCCGACCCGTCATATAGTATATAGCAGTAGGTCCTGCCGGGGACCGATGTCATATACCACGGACATACCGAAGGGTTACGCAATGAAACCATCCTTCCAATAACAAATGTCCTACACAGAGCACATTCTAGTGGAAGTTTTTTAAATGTTGCAAAGTAATAACCCAACCACAACATGAATGTCCACTAAAACAATAACCCAGGAGGAATGAACGTACAAAATACACAAAGTACTTGGCCTTATGGCCTTACAAGAGTTTACTTATATAAATAATGTCTTCCAAACATCGGCACGCAGGCCGGTCATACATGAGTAAAACAAGTAAACATTTGCAATGGCCTTCGAGGGCCGGCTCAGCAACAAGGGCTTTTGCCCGCTATTTGCCACTAGGCTCCGCAGCACCTGCAAGCAACAATCCACCGAAGCGGTGGCAAACAAAAGCAACGGTCAGCTAAAGCTGACCAAATTATAATGACCCCGCCCCCGAACTCGGGGCGGTGATGCTTCTTCCCTGCACTTTATTATCATAACCAAACAATATAGTGAAAATTACACTTCACCACAGGCGTAGGCACGCACGGCCACACACCCCGTGCTCTCAGGGCACATTATCGGTGAACCCGGTCAAATCCGCGGTCTCACCACCGCCCCTTGGATGGCAAATCTTGTGAGCATTTTGGTCTTTCCAGCCTAAGCCTAAGACCATCCATCTATGCCATCGGTAAGTGCCAAGTACCTTAGGTCTCTTTAACCGGACCATATAGTGCGGGTACGTTTCCACTCAACCCATTGCTCACACCGCAACACCAATTTAAGCCATATGCGTGGGTCAAGCTTCCCCGAGTCCCAAATCGATCACACACTATACATAACCCAATTATGTGCAAGTTGGCTCCCAGGCCACCAAGTTGGCAGAATGACGCTTCTACGCAGTTTTTCGGGTGCACCTTGGAGTTAATCCCCATGATTCCCTGTTGCAATCTACAGCGTAGAAAACCCAAAAACAACCATCAGCGCGGAGTGTTGTCTGGCCATTCATGCAATGAAACATCACAGATCCTGACCAACTTGTCCGGGTAGGCTTCAAGCACCATGTCTATATCCGTTCTTCGATTTCGGACTCTACATGTAAAACAACAGTGACTATGCATGTCTTCTCGAAGGAATACCTCACACTCACCGCATACTCGCGAGAGCGGGCTTCCTATTCACAAGGGAAAGAGAACTTCACATGTCCAAGAAGAGAATTGTTACCATTGTGTTTCTCTTTGGCGCCATGAAGATCTAAACGAATGAAAAGCACCACAACGGCCTCGCCTCCGTAGATCTGAACTCGACTTACGATTTGGTGCTCTGAAGCTCCATCGGTGGCCGAATCTCTCCTCCTTCTTCTTCCTTGCTCTCCCCTCTCTCTAAGACTTTTAGAAAGAGAAATCTCAAAATAAATGAGGGTTTCCAAACCCTATTCCCGGCCTTAACCCAGCATGAACAGCCCTGGGCCCTTGGATCCCAAAAGAAGGAAACGTATGGCCACGATTCGCTCTTAAAATCAATATCCTAGGCCGAACAGAGCCTTTGACACGCCCGTGTCACAGGTCGTGTCTCACGATCCGGAACGATCGTCGAACACAGAATAGGACATGGGATCAGACACGCCCGTGTACTGCCTGACACGCCCATTTCAGATTCCGACACGCCTGTGTTACGGGGAATCTCCCTCAAACGACCCAGAAACTGTCATGACCCGACCAGGATACGGGCTCTCCACACGCACGTTTCAATCAGTACACGCCCGTGTTGTGGGGCGTGTACCCCAATCGACACATGACTAAAAATAACCCAAAGAGTACACGGGTTCTCGACACGCCCGTGTCGAATTTGACACGCCTGTGTCAACCCGAACACGCCTTGGCTCCAGGCCGCGTTCTTCCCCCAACACAGCCCGGCTAACAGCCCGAGCAGGACACGACCTGGGACACGCCCGTGTCTCAGGCCGTGTTCGCTATCTCGATGATCGTCGACTGTATTTTCGTCAACCACTCAGATAATTCATCGAACCCGAGCACGACACGGCCCTGTACATGCCCGTGTCCTGGGTCGTGTGACCCCTACCAAGTCCCAAACTTGGGTCTAAATGATGCTCGTCCCTCTTTTGAGTTTCGGAGTGTTACAACCTGAGTGGACAGATGCACAGAATAAGGCCAAGATAGCAGATGCCAAGGCCATGAACATCTTAGCACAGACTATGTTAGATGACATATTCCAGAAAGTGGTAGAGTGCACCTCACCTAAAGCCATCTGGGATTCCCTAAACCAGATGATTGTTGGATCTGCAGATGAGAGAAAAGATAGGAGATCTAATCTTATCTCCTAGTATGAGAACTTCAAGAAAGAAGAATATGAGTCAGTGGGTGATATGTATTATAGACTTAGCTCAATTATCAATGAGATAAAAACCTTGGACAAGGACATAACCCTGACTGAGATCAATGACAAGATTCTCATGTGCTTCCCCAGCTCATGGGATTCTAGAATCTAGCGAATCAAGGAGGCCAGAAGTCTGAATGAGTTCACTACTGAGTCTCTATTGGGAAAGATCAAATCTTATGAGCAGCTGATAAAGACCAGAGAATCTACTGAGCAAAAAACCTCCGCACCATGGAGAAAAGAGCTAAGTATTGCCTTCAAAGCAGTTGAAGGATCAGAAGCTCCACCTGCTAATGATGAGCTTATATGGCTTCTGGCAAGAAGATTCTACAAGATAGCAAGAAAGAATTTCAGAAGAAAATCATCCAGACAGGATGACAAACAAAGGTATGTCAAAACACCTACTAAAGAGATTGTGTATTTTGGATGCAGGAAACCTGGACATATCATTTCTGAGTGTCCAGAGAATAAGAATAAGGAGAAAAGAAGTGAAAAGGAATCCAGAAAGCATTATAGCAAGACCTCCTCCAACAAGTACAAAAGAAAGGAAAAGGGCTTTGTTGCTGAAACCTGGTGTGATTCAGAAGAAGAATCCTTATCTTCCATCTCAAGTGAAGAAGAATAGGAAGCAAAAGCAAGAGAAGTTTGCTTGATGGATATCAATGCATCAGGCAGCCTTTCTGAAGATGAGCAATCTAAAAAAGAATCAGAATCTGAAGAGGATCAGGTAATCTCTTCATTTGATTTTAATTCAGATAGCTTTAGAACTGAATTCAAACTATTATATAATGATTTGATTAATTCTAAGAAGGAAATTAAAATACTTATAGACAAGATAACTGAACAAGACAATCTTCTATCTGAAAACATCAAATTAAAGGATGAACTAACTATTGCAACTGAACAAATCATGTCACTAAAGTCAGATCTAGCTGAGGCAAGGCAACTTGAAGAATCCCTAAATGGGAGAAGCATCAAGTTGATGAACATCACAAGCACAGTAAATGCCAGACTAAATGGCAAGCTGAGCTTAGGTGCTTCATCAAGCCAACCTCATCTCCTTCAGAAAAACATTCTATCAACCACTATAAAATTTGTTTCAGAAAAGGGTAAAGAAAAGCTAAATGAAGATAATCAACCAACTGAAATCACTCAGAAGACCAAGAAAAAGTGAAAGAAAAATAAGATATCTTTAAAAAACTATGTTCAACAGTTTTTGTCGAACTCAGACCGACGAAATGATTATAGTTCGTAGAACTCCGATCGATGAAATCGGAACGCAGAATTCTCTTATAATTATTCGTCGAACTACGATCGACGAAACTAATACAGTTCTTCGAACTGTGATCGACGATACTGTGGCACAGAAAATGAATACCTTCATTCTCTGAGCGGAGTTCGACAAACACATCCCTTTTTGTCGATCATAGATCGACGAACTTATCAAGATTCATCGATCCCAGTTCAATTTAACAGAAAATCAAATTTCCCTAATACTTATAATCAACCAAGATCTTTCATTACTCAATTTAATCAGTGGATAATACCACCAAGAATATATCACCCCCTAGGGTATAAAAACCAACCTGAATACTCTTATATTTCCAGCTGTAATTATCAAAAGAAATGAGGACCCAAGGTAACCTGGGTCAAGAATATCTTATCTATTTAAATGCAGGTGAAAGACTATCCTACCACAGAGGAACAGTAGTTCCTGGATTGTGGTTGTTCAAAGCACATGACTGGCAGCAAGGACAACCTATTCAACTATAAGTCCAAGCTAGGTCCAAAAGTAATCTTTGGTGACTCCAATTTTGGCCAGAATAAAGGCTATGGGAAGGTTAGAATTGGAGTTGTCACCTTCAAAAAGGTAGCATATGTAAGTGGACTGAAGCACAACCTAATATCCATAAGTCAATTATGTGATGAAACGTTTCAGTTATCATTTAATAAATCCTCCTATATTATTACTTTAGTAGATAACCAAGTTGTGTTAACTGGAACTAGAGTAGGAAACATTTATGTAGTGAACTTTAAGTCTGCTAGGTCTGAAATACGTCTATTCAACCAGGTTAGTAAAAATAATGAACTGTGGCATAAGAGATTAGGACATGTTGACTTAAGAAACATTGCTAAATTATCTAGGGACAACCTTGTAAGAGGATTGCCGTCTTACCCCTACAAGAAGAAAAGCCTGTGCAGGACTTGTCAATTAGGCAAGCAAACCAAAAACAGTTTTAAGTCACTTAATAAGAGTGATTCACCTAAGAATCTGTATTTGCTCCATATGGATCTTTTTGGACCCATTGTTGTACAGAGCTTAGGAGGAAAGTCTTATACCTTAGTGATTGTTGATGACTTCTCAAGGTTCACTTGGTTGTTCTTCTTGAGGAACAAGTCTGATAACTTTAAAGTTCTTACAGACTTTCTTAAGAGCATAAGGATTGATTATTCTACTCCAATTGCATTGATTAGAAGTGATCATGATACTGAGTTTGAGTCTCTTCCCATACAAGAATTCTGTGAGATGGAAGGTATCAGGCAGTGTTTCTCTACTCCTAGAACTCCTCAACAAAATGGGATAGTTGAAAGAAAAAACAGGACCCTGATTGAAGTTGCAGGCACATTACATGCAAATGCGTACTTGCCACTATCCTTTTGGGTAGAGGCTGTAAGCACAGCAAATTATGTACTGAATAGGAGCCTTATACATAAGCTTAAGGGCAAGACTCCCTATGAATTACTTAAAGGGAAGCAACCTAAAGTAGATTACTTTAGAATTTTTGGTTGTTTATGCTACATTCATAACAATGACAAGAAATATCTTAGAAAGTTTGAAGCCAAGGCTGCAATGGGAATTTTTATAGGATACTTCATGTTAGTAAGACATATAGAGTATATAATAAATCTACTATGAAAATGGAAGAGACTGTACATATATCATTTGATGAAACTAACATGTCTTATAAGGAGAAGAATCCTTCTACCAGTGAAACTTTGCAGGCAGCACACTTGTGTGAGAAGTTGGATGAGTTGACCCTCACAAATGAGACTGTTGCACATCCCTCTCCACATATAAATGAAGACAGTGAAGATGACTCCACTGAAGTGGATGTTGAACCAACAACAGCTCCCATAATACCACAAGAGGAAATAATTCCCCAAGTTGTTGCTGAACCAACTCCATCTAGTGTATTTGTCACACTTAGAGATCATCCTGCATCTCAAGTGATTGGAGACATGTCAGTAGGTGTGTAGACCAGGCATCAACTCAACCAAGACTTGATGCATGCCTGCTTCATATATCAAGCAGAGCCCCAATCCATAAAAGATGTTGAGCAAGATCCACACTAGATTTTTGCAATGCAAGAGGAGCTCAACCAGTTTGAGAGATGTAGAGTTTGGTATTTAGTTGCAGGCGGTTTGCTCTGTGGCGGCCTGGGCGGTCTGTTCGTGCGGACTACGCGGACAGCAGTAGCAGTCTGTCAGGCCGGTGAATACTCAGCAGGGAGTTGGATCCCAGGAAGTAACCGGGCGGATAGAAATCCTATCTGCGGAGTCCGGCATGAAGCGGACTGATGAACTGGAGCTCAGCAGGCCGGTTTGGCAGTTGTCTTGGTCTTGCTCTAGTGAAGCGACAAGTGGAAGCCGCGGAGACCGCCGGTCAGTGCGGACAGAAGCTGGAAGTCGCCCGGTATGGCGGGCTAGATCCAGTGTCCTCCAGTAAGTGTGGACTAGCCCTTGTGGCCAGTGGACTGGACTTGGTGGGTTCTGAACCAAGTCCAGGTTGGCTCAGTCTGGGGAGATCGCGCAGTGGAGCACGGGCTGCTTTCTCAGTCCGCCAAGCCTAGTAGAAGTGTTGTTGCCTTGATTGCTAGCTTGGGGATATGCGGACTGGAGGATTTCCTATGAAAGAGTGTGCGGACTGGAGCTAGAGTCCGCTGAGTTCGGTTTAGCCTTGTGATGAGGTTATGAATTCAGGAATGCGGACTGGAGTTTGCTGTGTAAGCAGACTGGATCGGCGTGTCCGCTGAGTCCGGCGGTGCCTTGGACGAGGCAATGGACTCGGGATGTACGGACGGAAACCGGGTGTCCGCTGAGTCCGGCAGCTGCCTTGATGGCGAGGTTGTGGGCTCGGGTTATGCGGGCTGATGCCTTGTCTGCAGATTGGCGGACATAGCTGTTGCGGAGTCCGGCTGTGGTGGTCCTGGTTTGGCCTTTGGCGACAAGGCGGACTGGAGATTGGAGTCCGGCATTGGAAAAGCTAGGCGGGCTGGCTATCTGCACGGGAGCGGCAGACTGGTGTGTGTATCCGCGGGCTTGCAGATACACTTATTCTTGCTGCGGGATGTGGAGGTGATCCTATCGGCTAGGGCGGTGTCCATACTCATCATCGTGCCTATAAATAGGACCCATGTCACATCAGGAAAGACATAGAGAACCAAGGTTATGCGGATAGCGCTGGAAAGCCAGGACTTGGCTCTAATTGTGGTCAGGGACAGTGCAGACTCTGCGGTTAAGTAACAGGCGGTAAACAGCAAGTCGCGGATAGCGACTAGGCAGTCTTCTCTTTGGCAACTTGGTTCGGAGTTCAGGAAGTCGCCTGCTTCAGGCGAACTGTTCCTTTCGATGGCGCAGCGTGTGCGGTCTGGAGGGTAGGCGACCTCGCGGTCAGGCGGCCTGCAAATCGGCGGTGAAGAGCTAAGCATTGGAATAAGGGGTAGTCCGCGCGGCTTGGGTTGCGGTCTGGCGACCTGGCGGATTGAGCGGACTCCACAGCAGTAGACCGGCGACTTGTTGATTGAGTCCGCACGACTTGTTTTTATTTCTTGTCTTTGTAACTGTCTCTGTTCTCCTGGTTTGGTTGTTGGTGATGCATGTCTCGCCATGTATGTCTCGCCGTGTAAAGAAGTTTGCTCTTGATCAATAAAGACGCTTGTGTTGTATGTGTTGCTGGTTGTTACTGCTTTGGTGAGATAACCCCTGCTAACTCCAAGATCCGGGCAAACTTTCAACATTATAAGTGGATGTGTCCTCCTCCGGTTTGTTGAGTTTCAACAGGATATCCGAGGTGGCGTCTATGGGTTTGTTAAATTTTAACAGACATTACTGAATACGATAATATGCTGATCAAAATGGGTCATTCTGATGGAAACCCTAATAAACTACTTAAGAAGAATTTGTCTGTTGAATACAAATTCCTCGCTGATATTGTTGGGAAAGTCTTTTTTGGAAAACATACTGCCCATGACTACGTAACCTGGTATCAATTTCTGGTTATGTGTGTGTTGGTTAACAAGAAAAAGGTTCCTCTTCCACAACTTCTGAGAGCACTAGGGCAGTAACAACCACTCCTCCACCTCCAGAAGATGTCCTTCCTTCCACCAGAATCCCTTCACCTCCACCACAACAACAACAATCCTCAATTATCCCTCCTATTTCACCTCTTACTCTATCATCACCTCCACACTCTCCCATAATTATTCATGAGGATATTCCCTCTCCACCTCCTCAATATCCACCTCAAACTTATACCTCTGACATACCATCTACCTCTCAACCATCCTTCAATCTACTGTCTCCTCAACCATCTCCATATAACTCTCCAATTCAGGACACCACCTCCATACCCACTACCACAGTTCCCACTTCTACCACTAACATTCCAGCCATTCCCCCTTCCTCATTTCCAAACTATACCCATAGAGACGTTTCTCATGCTTTCTCTGTGTGTTTAAATTGTGGACATCACACTCCTTATACCTCTTCTGCTCCTGAACCCCTCTACCTAAATTTTTCTGATATAGCAAAAGACCTTCTTGATTTCTTCTCACCAACTCTTGGGCAACTTATAGCAACTGCTATTGCTCCTCTTTCTGCTTCCATTTCCTCTCTCTCTACTCAAATTGCTACTCTCTCTGCTGTCCCTTCTTCTGGAGGGCAGGCTTCAGGGCTCTCTGAACACAGCCAGGGAGAGATGTTCAATGAAGAAGCTCCATCTCCTCCATCAGCAGTTCCAACACCAGGATCAGTACTAGCAATTACAGTATTAGTAGTTGATATTGAAATGGTCTGTACAGATGCAACAAAATATCTACCAGAGATCATGACTGTTGGTGATTGTATTATCAATCCCACAGTAGATTTAATTTATTTATTGCATTATTTTGATTCATTGTACAGATATATTCTACTCAGTTTTGTTACTCCATATTCTAGAGCTATTGTACCTTACATTGCTCTAGTAAGTCCCGAAGTTATAGAACAACTAAAGGCACGTTTTGCTATTAAAGATATTACTGAACCAGTTTCTGTGCACAAGGCCTTCTCTCCACCAACCTTTGGCTTGTGTGAGTCTTCTATGCTAGATCTGGATGACATTTTATTTGTTGACATGGAAAAAGAGCAAGGAGGTCAGATTGCTTTTGAAAGTGTTGCAGAGCCAATAATTCCAGTACAGCCTCAGGCTGAGAAGCAGATCTCTAAAGAAGTTCTGAAAGAGATTGATGATCTATATGCAAATCCTCCTGGTTCATCTGATGATGATGATGATGATGATTCTGATGATTCTGGTCCAAAGAAGATAAAATCCAAGAAAACAAAAGCTCCTGCTAAGGCTATTCCTAAGCCTAACCTGATTGCTGACACACCTTACTACATCCTAAATAATATTACACCATATCCAGGTATGCCTAGATGGATGTGGCTGTCTAAAAATGAGCAAAAAGCTAGGAAGAAGAGCAGGAGATACTCTCCTTCTCCTCAAAGGAACTGGAGAGGACCTCCTCCTCCTCCTCTTGTGTAGGTGCTACTTGAAATGTTTCTCAATCTTCTGGAAGTGTTACAAAGACTCAGAAGTCTGCTTCAACCACTTCTCAATATCAAAGACCAACCTCTCACATGTCTTATAGAGCTTCTGCAAAATACAGTCATTGCAGTCCTCCACAGTTCTGTTATCAAAGCCAATCTCAACAGTCTATGCCATCAACAAAATTTCAACAGGATTCTATTATGTTCAAAAACTCTCAAAAGTCTGCTTAGGATGCTTCTAAAGCTGATCTAGAGAGACCTTCCTCTCTAACTTATGAACCTAAGTTAGATCCTAACTTCAGAATGGCTAGATTTCATGAACTGATTGGACTGTCTCAGATGAATAAAGCAAGACAAGAAGTATCAGATCCATTTCAATTCACTACAATGTCTACCTTCGGGCAAAAAGAACTTGACAAATTTCAGGTAGACAGACAGTTATTTGATCTAAATGAGTATATGCAGGCACATCCTAAAGCAGTTGTTCCCAGAGCCTCAACTATTACAGTTCTTGGAGCTCAAGAAATGAAATTGACTCAAAGGGAAGATGCAGGTCCTCATAGGAAAATTATGTTTTCTAAACCTTCATCTGCTCCTCCCTCTAACAATCCTTGAATATTTATCTCTCTGAGACATATATATGTATTGCACTTAGCTATATCATATCTGCTGATTAGTTTAAAATTCTATCAGATATTTATATTCCTTTGTGACCTCACCCAAATAGGGGGAGATTGTTGGATCCCTAGTTTGGATTTGGGCTAAGGTTCACTATTAGGTTTTGACCCATCATGTATAGCCTAGGGTCAATTTGTTAGTTCTAAGGTTAAGGACAGTCTGACTAGGATTAGACATCTTATGATCCAGCCTTAAGAAGACTTCAGAGATCAAGACTTAAGAGAATTCAGAGTTCAGATAATTAGTTCGAAGTTCTTCGAACTCAGCTCGACGATAGTCGATTGCAGATCGACGAACTCAGAGTTTTTTCTCTGAGTTGAGCTCGACGATATTCAAGCTGAGGTCGACGATTTCTTCCTCAAGACAGATTCTCTGATCGACGAACTTGGAGCGCACAGTTAACATGATATTTCCATATTGATGATCGCTGAGCTCAGGTCGACGAAGTGGATTTCTCAGCTCGACGAACTTGGAACTTCGGTCGACGAAATCTGCCCTGAGGTCAACGAAATCTATTCAGAGCGTAAATGTTAAGTTTTCCATATTTCTGTTCCAAATTAATTCTATTCTTTGGCAGTAATTCTCCGAGTAATTAATGCTCATATTCTCAAGAATATAGCCATTCATGGCAGCATTAATTATGGATTTCATCAGAGTTAATTACTTGCTTATTTCACTGGGACAGTTGGGGAAATTCATTAAAGACTATATTCCAGCCGTTTCAATTTCTAGAATCCAATCAGCAATTAATTGTTATAATTCAAAATTCAAAAGCAGAATTAGAGCAGGATATAAAAGAGAGATTCTTTTTCAGATGGCTGGAGAACAAGCAGAATAAGCAGTAGAGATACATATACACATAACAACATACAGAAGAATACTGCACTTTCTCTGCGAAGAAAAACAAGTTATTTTCCCCTTGATCTTATAGAAGATTGAAAAAGAACATCATCTACAAAATCAAGAGTTTTATTCAACTTCTAATCCAGGAATTTCAGAGACAATTATTCATCATCTGTCTACAAGTTCCTAGACATCTTCAAGACAAGGCTGAACACCTACACTGTAACACCCCCTATCCGTCGCATAGCATATAGCAGTAGGTCCGGCCGGGACCCGACGCCATATACCGCAGATAGACCAGACGGTTACTCAATGGAAACCATCCAACTAATTACCAACGTCCTACACAGAGTCATTCTAGTGGAAGCAATTATTAAAAGTTGCAAAATAAAGAACCCAGCACGAGCATGAATGTCCACTACTCAAACCAACCGGAATGAAGTACATTACATAAGTACAGTGGCCTTAAGGCCTTACAAATGTTTACTCATATTACAGTGTTTTCCATACCACGGCACGTAGGCCGGTCACACATGAATAAAGCTAGTAAACACTCAAAATTAGGCCTTCGTGGGCCGGCTCAGCAACTTGGGCTTTAGCCCGCTATTTACCGCTTGGCTCCGCAGCACCTGCAAGCAACAACCAACCGCAATGGTGGCAAACAAAGGCAACGGTAAGCTATGTTGACCAAATTATAACGATCCCGCCCCCAAACTCGGGGCGGCGATGCTCTTTCCCTGCACTTATTTAGCATAACCAAGAATTATAGAGTAATAACACTACATCACAGGCGTAGGCACGCACGGCCACACACCCCGTGCTCTCAGGGCACATTCTCAGTGAACCGACCAACGTCACGTCAATTTAAGCCATAGACATTGCGGTCTCACCACCGCCACTTAGACGGCCAATCTCGTGAGCATTTTCCTTTCCAGTATTGGTCACGTCATTTTAAGCCATAGACCGCCTAAGACCCTCCATCCATGCCAACGGCTCCAACCGAACGACATAGAGCAGGTACGGTTCCGCCTAACCCGTGCTCACATCGCAACGACAATTTAAGCCATATGTGCGGGTCAAACTTTCCCGAGTCCCAATCCGATTACACACTTTACATAACCCAGTTATGTGCAAGTTGGCTCCCAGGCCACCAGGTCGGCAGAATCACGCATCTGCCCAGTTTTCCGGGTGCACCTTGGAGTTAATCCCCAAGGCTCCCTGTTGCAATCTACTGCGTAGAAAACCCGAAAAACAACCATTCGCGCGGAGTCTTCTCAGGCCATTCATGCAATGCAACATCACCGATCCAGACCAACTTGTCCGGGTAGGCTTCACACATCCAGCATATATTCATTCTCGATTACGGACTCTACATGTACACAACGGGGACTATTCATGTCTACCCGAAGGAACGCCTCAACTCACCGCAAACTCACGAGAGCGGGCTTCCTATACAAAGAAAAAGAGGACTTCACATGTCCTAGGATGAGAATCGTTACCCTAGCGTTTTTCCTTGGCACCATGGAAATGTATGCGGATGAAAAGCACTGCAATCTCCTTGCCTCCGTAGATCTGAAGTCGACTAGAGATTTGGAGCTCTTAAGCTCCGTCAGTGACTGGATTTAGGCTCCTTCTTCCTCCTTGCTTTCCCATCTCTCTAGATCTTAGAAAGAGAACCACCAAAGTAAAATGAGGGTTTCAAAGGCCTAAACCCAGGTATATCCCTGCAGGAACAACCCCCAGCCGTCAGATCTCAAAATAAGGAAACGGACGGCCACGATCAGGACCTGAAATGCAAAATCTAGGCCGAACACGGCCTGCGACACGCCCGTGTCCAGGGCCGTGTTCCCCATTCGCCATCCAAATCGATGCGTCCCGGAAAGAACACGGGTTCTCAACACGTTCGTGTCCAGTTTGACACGCCCGTGTCAACCAGTACACGACCGTGTGGTTGGTCGTGCTCCTCCATCGACACAGCCCCAAAGGACACGGGTCTTGGACACACCCGTGTCCAATATGTCACGCCCGTGTCATACACGAACACGCCTGGACTCCAGGCCGTGTTTCTCCCCCAACACAACTCGGACACCAACCCGAGAAGGACACGGCCTATGACACGCCTGTGTCCCAGGTCGTGTTCCCTGCTCGACGATTGTCGACTCCAAAAGTCGTCGACCTCTCGGCCAGATCGCTGAAACGCACACGGCACGCCCTGGAACACGCCCGTGTCCCAGGCCGTGTGCCCCTTGCCAAGTTCCAAACTTGGCCCAAAACGCCTCCCGTCGCTCTTTTGAGTTTCGGGGCGTTACAACTCTCCTCCTCTTAAAAGAATTTCGTCCTCGAAATTACATAAAGGAAAGATAAACACAAAACTTAAACGATACCTGAGTGGAATAACTCCGGGTACTCCTCAAGCAGGGTCTGCTCTCGTTCCCATGAAAGCTCCTCCTGACCGCAGTTGTCCCAACGGACTTTGACCATCCTGATTTCTTTGTTGCGTAGCCGCTTGACTTCCGAGTCCTCAATACGGACGGGCTTGACCTTCGTCATCAACTCATCATCAACCGGCACTTGATCGGCCGCAATCACTTGCGAAGGCACTTGCACCGCCTTCCGCAGCACCGATATGTGGAATACATCGTGCAGGCCACTAAGCTCCACTGATAGCCTCAATCGATAAGCTGCTTCGCCAATCCGCTCCAGAACCTCAAACGGTCTAAGGTACCTCGGGTTTAGCTTCTTCAAGCGCCGCACCCGCGAGACACCCTTGAACGGCTTGATCTTCAAGTACACCCAGTCGCCGATAGCGAACTCCACGTTCTTATGCTTGGCATTATAGTGCTTAGCCTGGCGGTCCTGAGCGATTAGCAAGCTCTCTCGAATCGTTCGAACCAGCAATGTAGCATCTTCCACCTCTTGCCGCTTATACAACTTTGACTCACCCGTTTCCAGCCAAGACAACGGCGTGCGACATCTTCTACCATATAGGGCCTCGAAGGGCGCCATTTGTATGCTCGCCTGGTAAATATTGTTGTACGCGAACTCCACCAAGTATATGTAATCCTCCGACTGCTTCCCGAAGTCCAGGACACACATGCGAAGCATGTCTTCCATTGTCTTATTGACCCTTTCGGTCTGCCCATCCGTCTATGGATGAAAGGCTGTGCTGAAACTCAGCTTTGTTTCCAACATCTGTTGCACCAGCCTCCAATCATTAGACGTGAACCGCCCATCTCGGTCACTCACGATGCTGCGGGGCACACCGTGAATCCGTACTATGTTATCCACATATAACTTCGCCAGTTTCTCCATGGGATCATCCTTCCTATGCAGAATGAAGTGCGACACCTTCGTCAAACGATCCACGACCACCCAGATGGCATCGTTTCCCTTCTGCGACCTTGGCAACCCGTGCACAAAGTCCATAGTAATGTCGTCGAACTTCCACTCCAGAATAGGCAAGTACTTCAAGAATCCTCCCAGCTTTTGGCATTCCGCCTTCACCAAGGTGCATCTCTAACACTTCGCCACGTACAGTGCCACATCCTTTTTCAGTCCTGTCAAACAGAATAATTTCTTAACATCGCAGTACATCGTTATGCTCCCCGGGTGAATCGACTACTTGGTATGATGCGCCTCGTACAACAATTCCTCCCGCAGATTGCCCACATTTGGGACGCACAAACGACCGTCTTTCCAAAGCAATCCATCAACAACCTCATATTGGGAATTTGACCCATCCAAAGCCTCTATCATGAGTTGCTTCAAGCTACTATCCACATCTAAAGCCTACTGAATCCGATTAGCCAGGTCATACTGAACTTCTGTCCAGTTCAATAGTGCTTCAGCACTCGACTGCTTGTCCACGCAAGAAATCTCCAACGCCTCCAACTCCCGAACCAACAGCTCGTCATGGATCGACATCCAGTTGGCTTGAGCCGGGGTCCTTCGGCTCAATGCATCCGCAACTGCATTGCCCTTCCCAGGCATGTAATGGATCTTTAAAGTATAGTCCCCCAGGAACTCCATCCATCTACACTGCCGTATGTTCAGATCTTTCTGATCCAACAAATATTTCAGGCTTTTATGGTCGGTATAGATGTCTACCTTCACCCCATACAAGTAGTGCCTCCACAACTTCAAGGCAAGAATCACGGCCGCTAACTCCAAGTCATGGACCGGATAATTCCTCTCAAGCACTTTTAGATGTCTCGAGTCATATGCTATAACGCTTCCATGCTGCAGTAGAACACAGCCCAATCCACTGCCCGAAGCATCACTGTAGATTTCAAAACCTTTGGTCCCACTCGGCGAACTCAGCACAGGCGTCGTGGACAACCGACTCTTCAACTCCTAAAAAGCTCGCACGCACTCCGGTGTCCAAATGAACTTCTGCTCCTTCCTCGTCAAAGTAGTGAGAGGTAACGCTATCCGCGAGAAGTTCTCCAGGAAGTGCCTGTAATAGCCGGCAAGGCCTAGAAAACTCCGGACTTCCGCTACCTTGGAAAGCACAGGACACTCTCGTATCGCAACAATCTTCACAGGATCCATTGCAATCCCCTCTCCACTCACTATATGACCAAGGAACGCTACTAAGGACAACCAAAACTCGCATTTGGAGAACTTGGCGTACAATTGATTCTTCCTCAGCGTCTCCAATACCAAGTTCAGATGCCTGAAGTGATCTTCCTCACTCTGTGAGTACACCAAAATGTCGTCGATGAAGACGATCACAAAATGGTCCAAGTACTCCCTGAAAGTCTTGTTCATCAAATCCATGAACACCGACGGCGCATTCGTCAGCCCAAACGTCATGAACGTAAACTCGTAATGCCCGTATCTCGTACTGAACGCTATCTTAGGGATATCACTCTCCCTTATCCTCAGCTGATAATAACCAGACTTCAAATCCAATTTAGAGTACACCGTCGACCCGACTAACTGATCAAATAGATCATCAATCCTTATGATCGGGAAAATATCACGGCCTCTAACTCCAAGTCATGGACCGGATAATTCCTCTCATGTACATTCAGCTAACATGAGCCATAAGCTATTACACTTCCATGCTGTAGTAGAACACAACCCAATCCACTGCCCGAAGCATCGCTGTAGATCTCAAAGCCTTTGGTCCCACTCGGCGAACTTAGAACAGGCGTTGTGGTCGAGCGACTTTTCAACTCTTCGAAAGCTTGTGCGCACTCAGGCGTCCAAACAAACTTCTGCTCTTTCCTCATTAGAGTCGTGAGGGGCAACACTATCCACGAGAAGTTCTCCACGAAGCGCCTGTAGTAGCCGGAAAGCCCCAGAAAACTCCGTACTTCCGCTACCGAAGACAACATAGGTCACTCACGTATAGCAACTATCTTCGTCGGACCCACCGCAATTCCCACTCCACTAACTATGTGACCAAGGAACGCTACTGAGGACAACTAAAACTCACATTTGGAGAACTTGGCGTACAATTGGTTCCTCCTCAGCGTCTCCAACACCAAATGCAGATGCTTAAAGTGATCCTCCTCACACTGTGAGTCACCAAAATATCGTCGATAAAGACGATCACAAAGTGGTCCAAGTACTCTATGAAAGTTCTGTTCATCAGATCCATAAACACGGATGGCGCATTAGTCAACCCAAACGACATGACGGTAAACTCATAATGCACGTATCTCGTGTTGAAAACTGTCTTGGGGATGTCGCTTTCCCTTATCCTCAACTGATAATATCTAGACTTAAGATCCAATTTCGAGTACACCGATGACCCGACTAACTGATCGAACAGATCATCAATCCTTGGGATCGGGTACTTGTTCTTCTTCGTTATCTTGTTCAGCTCTCGATAATCGATACAGAGCCGCAAACTTCCGTCCTTCTTCTTAACAAAAAGGATCGGTGCGCTCCAAGGCGATGAACCTAGACGCACATAATCCTGTTCCAACCACTCTTGAAGTTGAACCTTCAGCTTCACCATCTCCTTAGGCGCTAACCAATACGGAGAGCGTGACATAGGTTTGTCACCTGACACTATCTCAATAGTGAAGTAAATCTCCCGCTGAGGTGGGGCTCCAGGGAGATCGTCAGGGAACACATTAGGGTACTCGGATACCACTGGGATGCTGTCCAAAGCTGGCTTAGGCTTTGAAGCCTCCACTAGCGTGAAGAACAGCTCTACACCAGCACATACCACCTTAACTACCTGAGGATCAGACATCAAAGTCTTGCACGACCCTTTCAAGCCCGCAAATATCGTCTCACGACCAGTTCCCAACTTGACCTCCTTGCGATTGCAATCAACGTATGCCTGCTGCTCCGAGAGCCAGTCCATACCAAATATCACGTCGAACTCCACTAGCTGTAGTAACAATGCTTTCAAGTCGAACTCCTAATTTCCAATACGTATCTTTACGCCACAGACTCTATCCGCGCGCATCGAACACCCATTTGGCAACAACACATCCAGTTTGTCCTTTGCCATCGAAGAATGTACTCCGATGCGCGATATAAATCCTCCGGACAAAAAGAAGTGCGAAGCTCCTGTATCAAAGAGTGCTCTCGCCGGATTACCGCAAATCAAAACAAAGCCTAAACAATCAGTAATAAGCTAGCATGCGCAAGGTAACAAGTATTTAATGCTAACTTGTAGTAAATTTAAACCGAACATGTCACCACATCTGCTTGCTTTATGGCCTCCTGCTGGCCAAGGTTATAGACTCTAGGTTGAGCCGGAGCATAGTGTGATGTGGTTGACTCCACCACCTTGCCCTTCTCCTCATAGGTTTCTCACGGTATCCTCTCGGACTTTGGACGTCCGCTACAACAGTCTCGGGCAAAGTGTCCCGGCTTTCCACAATTATAGCATGCGCCCGGGGTTCGGACCATAGTCGCCCCAGATGCACCAGAATAAGGGGCTGGAACCGAAGTCCTAGCCTTCTTATGGAACTTACGATACCCAGACTTTTAGGTAGTCGACACCTTCAACTCCAACTTCTTCGCACTAGAGTACCTCTTCCCTTGCACATTCCTCAGATCTTTCTCCAATGACCTGGTCGTATTGACCAGAGTCAAGAAGCCCTGCGTCATAGGTCCCGAGAGCAGTAGCCTTGGGTCATCCCTAAAACCGTCATAGAATCGGTTTGTCTTACGCTCCTCATCAGCAAATGTAGAGCTAGCATACCGACCTAACTGTGTAAATTCGTGGAGGTACTCGTCCATGCTACTCTCTCCTTGCGTCAACTTCTAGAATTCATTCTCCATCGCGATCCTTTGAGCCGAGGGTAGGTATCTTGCCAAGAATAGTCTCGAAAATTCTTACACCGAGACGTCCATGAGTTACCTACCCCTCAGGTGATGTAGCTCTAAACCTTCCCACCACAGCCTTGCATCTTCATCCAACAGGAATGTAGTTATGGTGGTCATCTGCCACTCCTGCGTTTTTGTAGATATCAAGACTCTCTTTACTCAGGAGAGCCAATCCTCAGCTTGGGATGGGGTTCCTGTCCGCGAGAACATCGGAGGATTGAAGCCCATAACATGCTTGAGCTGCTTTTCAGTTGCACTCCTAGGTTCCAATGGCTCCACCACCACTTGCTCCACCCTTCTCGTTTCTGCCGCTTGAAGCGGTACCTGCTCCACTGTAGGGGTAGGCTGCTGCATTTGTCTTGCAGGCTGGGCATTTATCATAGCGAACACCGCTTTAGCCACCAATCTTATGGTTTCTGCCGAGGGAGGTGTTGCAGGAACATCATTCGGTGCGTTACTTGCCTCAAAAACTAGTATTCTGACATCCCTGCACCACTCCTGGTCACCTATAGTCGTACAAAACA
Organism: Platanthera guangdongensis; assembly: GCA_039583875.1. Classification (NCBI taxonomy): domain Eukaryota; kingdom Viridiplantae; phylum Streptophyta; class Magnoliopsida; order Asparagales; family Orchidaceae; genus Platanthera; species Platanthera guangdongensis. The sequence continues at coordinate 134,196,482 of CM077161.1, read as the reverse complement.
CCATTAAGTGACTGAACAATATTGCAAAAAGCAATTATAGGAATACGCAGGTTCCTCAAACATGTGTACTTTCATTCCTAAGTGGACATTCATGGGTTCTTTTTATGTTATAACGATGATGCACACACATGTGCTCACCACCGCTTAAAAGAATTTGTCCACGAATTCTTTTAAACATGACCAAAACCGGTAGTCAGATACCAAATTGTAACACCCCCGATCCGTCACATAGTATATAGCAGTAGGTCCGGCCGGAGCCCAATGCCATATACCACGGACATACCGAAGGGTTACGTAATGAAACCATCCTTCCAATAACCAATGTTCAACACAAAGCACATTCTAGTGGAAGCTTTTTAAATGTTGCAAAGTAATAACCCAACCACAACATGAATGTCCACTAAAACAATAACGCAAAAGGAATGAACGTACAAAATACACAAAGTACTTGGCCTTATGGCCTTACAAGAGTTTACTTATATAAATAGTGTCTTCCAAACATCGGCATGCAGGCCGGTCATACATGAGTAAAACAAGTAAACATTTGCAATGGCCTTCGAGGGCCGGCTCAGCAACAAGGGCTTTTGCCCGCAATTTGTCACTAGGCTCCGCAGCACCTGCAAGCAACAATCCACCGAAGCGGTGGCAAACAAAATCAACGGTCAGCTAAAGCTGACAAAATTATAATGACCCCGCCCCCGAACTCGGGGAGGTGATGCTCCTTCCCTGCACTTTATTAGCATAGCCAAACAATATAGTGAAAATTACACTTCACCACAGGCGTAGGCACGCGGCCACACACCCCGTGCTCTCAGGGCACATTCTCGGTGAACCTGGTCAAATCCGCGGTCTCACCACCGCCCCTTGGATGGCAAATCTCGTGAGCATTTTGGTCTTTCCAGCCAAAGCCTAAGACCATCCATCTATGTCATCGGTAAGTGCCAAGTACCTTAGGTCTCTTTAACCGAACCATATAGAGCGGGTACGGTTCCACTCAACCTGTTGCTCACACCGCAACACCAATTTAAGCCATATGTGTGGGTCAAGCTTCCCCGAGTCCCAAATCGATCACACACTATACATAACCCAGTTATGTGCAAGTTGGCTCCCAGGCCACTAAGTTGGCAGAATGACGCTTCTACCCAGTCTTTCGGGTGCACCTTGGAGTTAATCCCCAAGATTCCCTATTGCAATCTACCGCGTTGAAAACCCAAAAACAACCATCAGCGCGGAGTGTTCTCTGGCCATTCATGCAATGAAACATCACCGATCCTGACCAACTTGTCCGGGTAGGCTTCACACACCATATCTATGTCTGTTCTTCGATTTCGGACTCTACATGTAAAACAACGGGGACTATTCATGTCTTCCCGATGGAATACCTCACACTTACAGCATACTCGCGAGAGCAGGCTTCTTATGCAGAAGGGAAAGAGAACTTCACATGTCCAAGAAGAGAATTATTACTCTTGCGTTTCTCTTTGGCATCATGAAGATCTAAACGGATGAAAAGCACCACAACGGCCTCGCCTCCGTAGATCTGAACTCGGCTTGCGATTTGGGGCTCTGAAGCTCCACCGATGGCCGAATCTCTCCTCCTTCTTCTTCCTTGCTCTCCCCTCTCTCTAAGACTTTTAGAAAAAGAAATCTCAAAAGAAATGAGGGTTTCCTGATGGCGCGGCCCCTCCTCCACCAGTTGAAGATGATGCTGATGATGTTGTTGATGATCCGGTTGCTAAGGTCATAAGACTCAAGGACGTGAGGCGGCACGATGACGCTAACGGACGGCTACGCTACAACCTCCGCCCGCGCTGTGCTACCGCCACGGTAACGCCTTAGTTTTATTTATTTCCTTTTCGTGCACTCTATTTTATAATTGGAATATAAAATTATCCTATGCTTATGTGATAATTTTATATTCATTGCATGTGTTGTTGTATTTTCAATTTGAACTATTTTAGTTTTGGTGTGCAATTAGCCATTCGGATGGATGAGATTAAATCTCCATCATGAAGGGCTAAGGCTTATTTGTAACTCCTATTTAAAGGAGGCTATCATGAAGAGTTAAAGCAATTGGAAAAGAAACCTAAAACCCCCTTGTGGAAATTTCGGCCACCATGGAGAAGTCCATAGCCGCCCCCTCCCCTTTGGTGTGAAGCCAAGCCTTGCCTCCTCCATCCCCGTTCGGTGCGACTCCGGCGTGGCTTCCTTCGGTGCGACTCCTTGGAAGAAGGTTGCAAACCATTCGGTGCGACGCCGGTGGATCCGTGGAGAGAGTGATTCTCCCACAGTTATCTCGTGTGAAAGTTTTCCGGTTGGGTAATCTCTTTCCCCTCCCTTGTGTGATTTCTTCTCTTTAGTTGTGGTGGATTTTCGCAAATCGTTTTCTCCGGACCTTTAATTTAATCGCTGTAAGTTTTGAATCGAAATCGCCGTTGCAAGGCTTTTTATTTCCGGATCGGGTGGATCCTATTTGCTTGAGCGGATCTTGGCCTATAGCCTTGGTCTTGCTCTCAAAAAGGAGTGGCAACCTTTGTGTTTTCAATAATCCGACTCAAATTTCCGATCGTTGTTTTCGAGTCGACCATTCCTCCTTTGTTGTTTGTGCTGCGTTTTGTGACGAGGAAATATTGTGGGCGATAGGTGTTGTGTAGGTGCGGTAGATCTACGACGTGTTGTGCGTAGGGAGAGCGTTAGCTTCGCGGAGATCTCCGTTTCCGGATAACCCTACATCAATTTGGTATCAGAGGCGGTCGTTTCAACTTTCACGTTGCAAACATCCTCTCTGCGTTTCTTGTTGGAGATCGGATCATTGGAAAATCAAAAAAAATTATTTTCTGTGGTCTGCCAATAGCGGGCTGAAATCTTTATTTTTCAGCAAAATTTCAAAAAAAAAAAAATTTAACGATCTACGTGTTATTCACTTTGGGAATATATAAAACAATCTTATTTTCAATATAGCTACAGCTCTAGGAAAATTTATCTTGCCCGGGGCCTCCCAAACCTGAATGCGCACTAGGCTAGGAACGGAGTACGCAACCCCGTCTACGTCTAGTATGGCTGCGAACGAGCATGGTGATCCCAACACCGCGGCTATAGAGGGTCTTCGTGCCGAAATGGCTGAGCTTAGGAACGTCTTAGCCCAGATCCTACAAAACCAAGCTAGGCCACCCCCGCCACCTGTTAATGTTGACCGGCCCAACCGGCACCAACATAACTCTGATTCGGATTCTGATGGGGACTCCCCACAGGTGCCCCCTAGGGGACACCGCCCCGAGCGAGACTTTGACATTACTAGGGCCATTAAGATAAATGCCCCCACGTATGATGGCATGGGAGACCCCCAAATCTTCCTTAACTGGACTGTGGATATGGAGTGTTACTTCGAGTGGCACAACCTGACGGATCCCCAAAAGGTCCAAGTTGCCCGGATGAAGTTAACAGGTCGTGCAAAGACGTTCTGGCTGAATGAGGAGCGAAGATTAGGAACCGGACACGGAGCCCCCCTTATAGGTTGGCTAGTAATGAAGAACCTGTTGACCGATCAGTACGTTCCTGCGTACCATCGGACACAGATGTTCGATGAGCTTGCCACTCTGCGGCAGGGATCAAGCTCGGTAGCTGAATATATGGGTGAACTTAAGGACCGAATGGTGCGATGTGACCTTAGGGAGATCCCCGAAGTCACTTTATCTAGATTTCGAAAGGGCCTTAACCCCGATATCCAAAGGAAGCTCTTGCGATATGGGCATACGGACTTGAACACGACTTTCAATGTCGCCTTGGACATTGAAAAACACCTAGCCTCTAAGGCTCACTCCCGTTACGCTCATGCGAAGAACAAGTCCACCACTGGGGCATCTTCTTCCACATATCCTGATAAGGGAAAGTTTAAATCTATCGAGTCGAAGTCAATCGTGATCACCGCTAGGAACTCCAAGAACCCTGCGAGTGAGCGTGTCCCTATCGGGAAGGTTAGCAAGGCTAACACCACTTGTTACTCTTGCGGCATTCAAGGCCACTATGCCTACGAATGCCCAACAAAGACAAAAACTCTAGCCTTATTAGAGCCAACTACCGACCCTGACGATTACGTATACGAGGCCGCAGAGGAGAGTGACCCTGAAGGAGTCCCTAGTGACTTAGAGGACGATCACCCCCTTATGGTGATGCGTTGTATTTTGACCACTCCTCGTCCATTAGATGATTGGAAGAGGACGAGCATATTTTCTCTGATTTTTAAGAGTGGCGAGAAGCTTTGCAAGCTGATTATTGATAGTGGTAGCTGCGTGAATGTCATATCTGAGAACGCCGTAGCACGTATGTCCTTGGTCACGGAACCACACCCGACCCCATATCAGGTCGCTTGGATCAACAAGCTCTCTGTACCCGTTACCAAGCGATGCCTGGTCCCACTCTCATTCAAATCCTACATTGATGAGGTGTGGTGTGATGTCCTTCCGATGGACGCTTGCCATGTGTTGTTAGGCCGCCCTTGGCTATACGACCGTGATGTTACACATTTTGGTAGAGCCAACACTTATGAGTTCAAATTCAATGGCAAAACCATCACTTTGAAGCCGACCATCCCAAAGGAGCCCGTAGTCTTGGCTAAGGACACCACTATTCCGGTAGAACGGAAAACGTTGAATCTAGTTGGTAGGAAAGAGTTTGAGAGGGATCCGTTCTTTGATGGAATCATGTATGCGCTAGTCCTCTTAAGTGCGAAGCCCAATTCTAGCATTTTGGATGAGTTACCTAGTGAGTTACGGGTACTGTTGGAGGAGTATAGGGACGTGTACCCGGATGAGTTGCAGTCCACGTTACCCCGTAGCTTTCAAGGGTTAGCCACGTTTTATCGTCGTTTTATACGAGACTTTAGTAGTATTATGGCGCCTATCACGGACTGTATGAAGAAGGGAGAGTTTACGTGGACGAAGTCCGCCACCCATGCTTTTGAGCGAATCAAGGAGCTTATGACTGAGGCACCTGTCTTACGTCTACCTGACTTTGCTAAAGTCTTTGAGCTCACATGCGATGTGTCTGGGGTAGGGATTGGAGGTGTCTTGAGCCAGGAGGGCCATCCCGTTAGTTATTTTAGCGAGAAGTTGTCCGACCCTAAGCTGAACTACTCAAATTACGATAGGGAATTTTATGCTGTAGTCCGATGTCTACACCATTGGAGGCACTATCTCCTCTCCAAGGAGTTTGTGATCCTCTCCGATCATGAGGCTCTACGTTTCATCAACGGCCAGCATAAGATCAGCCCACGACACGCTAAGTGGGTATCTTTCTTACAAGGCTACACGTTTAATCTCAAGCACCTTAAGGGAGCCGATAACCGAGTCGCGGACGCCCCTAGTCGTCTTACACTTTTACTCACCTCTATGGAAGTACATGTTATAGGCTTTGAGCGGATTAAGGATGAGTACGCCACGTGTCCTGACTTCCAGGACTTCTATCTTTCTGCCCAGGATAGCTCCCCCACGACGATATCTGCCTACGTCATCAAGGACGGTTACCTGTTTAGGAACGGGAAACTATGTATTCCACAGTCATCATTACGACTACATATCATATGGGAGTTGCATAGCGGAGGGTTGAGTGGCCACTTCGGTAGAGATAAGACCATTACGTTAGTCGAAGACAAATTCTATTGGCCAAAACTGAAGGTTATGGTGGGACAGGTAGTGAGTAGCTGCCACACATGCCAGGTATCTAAGGGTAGTAAAACCAACGTAGGATTATATACACCCTTGCCTATTCCTTCCATGCCTTGGGTCGACGTTAGTATGGATTTTGTATTAGGCCTCCCCGTTACCCTACGCCGTCACGACTCAATTTTTGTAGTTGTGGATAGGTTTTCAAAGATGGCTTATTTCATCCCGTGCAGAAGGACGAATGATGCGTCTCACGTCGCTAAGCTTTATTTTAAAGAAGTCGTTAGTCACCGTGGAGTGCCCAAGACCATAGTGTCGGATAGGGACGTAAAATTCACTAGTTATTTTTGGAAGACTCTTTGGATATTAATGGGAACGAAATTATTGTTTTCCTCTGCCTATCATCCCCAAACTGATGTGCAGACGAAAGTGGTTAATCGTAGCTTAGGAAATTTGTTACGATGCCTTGTGAGTGATCACAAGAGCACGTGGGACCTTCTCCTTCCCCATGCCCAATTAGCCTACAATAATTCCAAGAATCGGTCTACGGGTCTGTCTCCAAATGAGATTGTCCACGGGTATAAGGCTCCTGTGCCGATTGACTTGGTGCCGTTGCCCCCAACGTACAAGGCAAGTTAGTTTGAACAATCCTTCGCCCAGCACATCCATGATTTACACGCACGTATACGGGACACCTTGACTATGCAATACGACTCTTATCAAGCGCACGCTAATTTACATAGGAGAGTATCAGACTTCAAAATTGGCGATCTAGTTTTAGTCCGATTGGTTCCCGAACGCTTGCCAACTGGCACCGTTAAAAAGTTAGCACCAAAGCGCGCCGGCCCTTTTCGTATTATTAAAAATCTAGGTGACAATGCTTTCGTTTTGGACTTGCCTGTTGATTGGGGTATCTCCCCCATTTTTAATGTTTCGGATTTAACGATGTTTGTGTCACCACCACAAGAGTTGATTTCTTTGTCGTCTTCTTCTCCCACTAAAAATTCTCATGGGTTGGGGAGTGGTAGTACGGATGATCTCTCTCTTTCGGTCCCCACAGGTATATCATCGGATGGTAAGTTGCCTTCTTTCCTGCCTACTGTTAATATGTTCCCCAGGTTTCCGCGGACGTTCTCCACTCCAGAGATGATACGTGATGTTGAGCCTGTTACCACTGCTGATGGCGACACCCACCGCTTTCTCATCCGTTGGCGTGATCGGACCCCTTCGGATGACTCTTGGGTACTCGAGACGGAGCTGCAGAGTTTGGATGTCGCTCTCCTTCACCGCTATCGCTTGGACCACGCAACGGAGATGCGTGCATTTGAGCGGGGGAGGATTGATGGCGCGGCACCTCCTCCACCAGTTGAAGACGATACTGATGATGCTGTTGATGATCCGGTTGCTAAGGCCATACGACTCAAGGACGTGAGGCGGCACGATGACACTAACGGACGGCTACGCTACAACCTCCGCCCGCGCTGTGCTACCGCCACGGCAACGCCTTAGTTTTATTTATTTCCTTTTTGTGCACTCTATTTTATAATTGGAATATAAAATTATCCTATGCTTATGTGATAATTTTATATTCATTGCATGTGTTGTTGTATTTTCAATTTGAACTATTTTAGTTTTGGTGTGCAATTAGTCATTCGGATGGATGAGATTAAATATCCATCATGAAGGGCTAAGGCTTATTTGTAACTCCTATTAGCCATTCGGATGGATGAGATTAAATCTCCATCATGAAGGGCTAAGGCTTATTTGTAACTCCTATTTAAAGGAGGCTATCATGAAGAGTTAAAGCAATTGGAAAAGAAACCTAAAACCCCCTTGTGGAAATTTCGGCCACCATGGAGAAGTCCATAGCCGCCCCCTCCCCTTTGGTGTGAAGCCAAGCCTTGCCTCCTCCATCCCCGTTCGGTGCGACTCCGGCGTGGCTTCCTTCGGTGCGACTCCTTGGAAGAAGGTTGCAAACCATTCGGTGCGACGCCGGTGGATCCGTGGAGAGAGTGATTCTCCCACAGTTATCTCGTGTGAAAGTTTTCCGGTTGGGTAATCTCTTTCCCCTCCCTTGTGTGATTTCTTCTCTTTAGTTGTGGTGGATTTTCGCAAATCGTTTTCTCCGGACCTTTAATTTAATCGCTGCAAGTTTTGAATCGAAATCGCCGTTGCAAGGCTTTTTATTTCCGGATCGGGTGGATCTTATTTGCTTGAGCGGATCTTGGCCTATATCCTTGGTCTTGCTCTCAAAAAGGAGTGGCAACCTTTGTGTTTTCTTGGGGAATAATCCGACTCAAATTTCCGATCGTTGTTTTCGAGTCGACCATTCCTCCTTTGTTGTTTGTGCTGCGTTTTGTGACGAGGAAATATTGTGGGCGATAGGTGTTGTGTAGGTGCGGTAGATCTACGACGTGTTGTGCATAGGGAGAGCGTTAGCTTCGCGGAGATCTCCGTTTCCGGATAACTTTACATCATTTCCAAACCCTATTCCCTGTAACACCCCAGTTTTGAGAGAGGGTCGATTTGCGTTTCTGGAATTTTTTGGTTTCTGGCAGGGGGCACACGGCCTGCGACACGGGCGTGTCGCAGGCCGTGTCGAACCATGTTGACACTCGGCCTGGGGTGTCGACACTTTCGCTCGATAATGTGTCGAGACTAGGGCACACGGCCTGCGACACGGGCGTGTCGCAGGGCGTGACGAGCCCGTGTCGACACTCGGCCCAGGGTGTCGACACTTTCGCTCGACAGTGTATCGAGACAAGTCACACGGCCTAGGACACGGGCGTGTCCAAGGCCGTGTGGGTCTGTCGACGAACTTCAGTAGACGATGTTCACTCGACGAGTGTCGAGTGTCGAGTGTCGAGTGTCGAGTGTCGAGACTGGGACACACGGCCTGTGACACGGGCGTGTCACAGGGCGTGTCCCACTTAGTCGACGATCTTCGCTCGATGTTTTTCCGCGGTGTCGACACAAAGGCTGTCGACGAGTGTCGAGACTTGGCACACGGCTTGGGACACGGGCGTGTCCCAGGCCGTGTCACCTCTCGGGATGTTTTCGGGGCCGTGTCAATGGAGGCACACGGCCGGCCACACAGCCGTGTCAGTGGCGACACGGGCGTGTCGGGTCGAACACGGGCGTGTCGGATGCCCGTGTGCTGTTCCATGCGCGTCGATTTGAGACGACGAATGAGGTACATGACCCTGGACACGGGCGTGTGCCAGGCCCTGTTCGGCCCAGGTCTTTTATTTTTCAGGCGGATCGTGGCCATTCTTTTCCTGATTTTAGGATCTGATGGTTCAGATCATTTCTTTAGGAGTTAAGTCCGAGAATAGGGTTGAAAACCCTCATTCTTCTCCAAGCTTTCTCTTACTAAAGATCTAGAGAGAAGTGAGAACAAGGAAGAAGGAGAAGGAGAGTTTGGGCTATAGGAGAGGTTTCGGTGCTCCAAATCGCGAGCCGAGTCCAGATCTGTGGAGGTTAGATTGTTGCGAAGGTTTTCATCCGGCTATTTTGCCATGGCGAGGAAGAGGAGTCGGAAGGTAACGACACTTCTCCTCTCGGTCTTAGGATGCATGTATTAGCCTCATTTCTTTTCTAGTTTTTGGCACCAAACACTCGAATGAGAGGGGTTTTGGGTCGCCAAGGTTCAAGAGGAACCTCCGGGTCGATTGAGTCTATCCCCGGCATGATTTGCATTAGAGATCCGCTCTGTTAGTGGATTAGGCATGGTGGGTGAATCCGTAGTCGCGACCGTTAGTCCGACTCAGTGATGTTGCATACGAACGTTAAGGATTCGTAGAGTTTCCGTTGCGGCAAGACGCCATTTGTGATGTGGTGATGTTTTCCCCTTTTTCTCGAGTGAGTACGTGTAGTCGGAACCAGACAAGGTTAGCTCCTCGTGGCGGTAGATGTTTTCCTTGGTGGACAAGGTTAGCTCTGCATGAGTTGGAGATGGTTTCCTTGGTGCGCGGGAACGCTGCAGTACAAATGAGGGACTAGGGTGGAATTGTCTTGGTTTGTGATGTGCCCAGGCGTGGCTATGTCTCCGTGGTAGGCTGGCTATCCCTTGACGTTCACGTCTTGTGCGGAGAGTGTCCCGGCAAGACTAGTCCCCTTCTGTGAGACTGACGAGAATGTCAAGCATGGGGACAAGCCCGGGCAGTGAGGCCATGAGCGGGTGGGGTCTGGCAAGGCTTCTTAGAATCAGTCAGTTTGTGTTGTTGGAATCCTGACATGAGCATCAGAGCTTGTAGGCAAGATCGGGTGTAAGACCTTGAGCGGTGGGGCCTTTACAAGAGTTCCATGTGGCGGCTTGTGCGCTGTTTGGGGGAAAGGCGTTACCCCCTTTGTTTGCGGCTTTATGCCAATGGGGAATCGATGAGTACCCATGTTGGAACTCCCTATTACTAATTTTGGTCAGGATCACTATGTCTCTAGGAAACAAATGCTTGACCTCCTGTATAGATCAATAGGTCAATTAGAATTGAGTCTAAGGGTTAGAAGTCTAGGTTTGGAAGCTGCCCTCAAGACCAGGATTTTCTGTTTGGAGACTAAGTCATATCGTCGAGCTCAGCACGACGATTCGTCGAACTCCGATCGATGATCGTCTAGCTCAACTTCGATAGATCGTCGAACTCCATTTGATGATCGCTGAGCTCAACTTCAGCATATCGTCGAACTCTATTCGACGATCGGTGAGCTCAGGTCGACGATCTTGACTCAGCTTTGGATTTCTATCTCTGAGCTCAGTTCGACGATCTTTGAGCTCAGATCGACGATATTTTGCTGCTGTATTAGTCCATATCACTGAGCTCAGTTCAACGATAGCAGAGCTCAGTTCGACGTTTTCAGATAACTTCAAGGATGTTTCTAGATTCAAATTCAAATCAGTTAAGGAGTTATTCTGCAATTAATTCTGAAGATTTCCTAGCCGTTTTCATTCATTTCTAGACCAAGTTTCAAGGAATATTTCTATGGACTTTCCTCCAGAAGAGATTTTGCAATTAAGGATGCAATTAATGCAGACCAACGGCTATTTTTGACAGAGAATGTTTTGTTCAGTATCAGAGAATAAACAAGAAGAATTTTTTTTAATCTCTGAGAGATACACAGACACACACAGACAGACATCAGTAATCTTCAACAAAATATTCTGTCTCAAAGAATTCTCAAGAACACTCATCCAAGGAGATCAGCCTTTTCTAAAATCTTCAGATCTCTCTAGTTTTCAAGTGTTCACGGCCAACATATTGCAAGACTCCAGACATTCAACATTTCAGCTGTTGCTGAAATCATCTTTTGTTGGAGTTCAACTTTTGAAGGCCTATCACCCTACAGCAAAGCTTCTTATCCTGAAGATCTCAAGGATTCAGGGGGAGCTTTGACACCATCAATCCACATAGTCTTCTCAGTTGTTTGATAAAGAGAAGACTTCCATCACTCTCTCACCCCCTCTCTGTAAAGGGTTTATCAAACTCCCTTCAAAAGTTTGAGCTTGGTTTTTGAGAACCTTGTCAAAATCTTATTGGTGGCAAGACACCTGATCAAAAAATCTGATTTGGTTTTTGAGCACCTTATCAAAAGCTCATTGGTGCCCAGGACACCTGATCAACTCATCCTGCAGTGGATTCCTACCTAGGGTGGTAGAAGAGTGGATGTACCCAAGTTTAGGGGAACCACTATATTTCCTTGTGTCTTCTGGTTTTGCTTGTCTTTATTTTTGTTTCTGGCCTTGATTATTCTGTGATTAGCTTTTGTATAGTTTAGTTCTGTGATTAGATTTTTTACTGCTTCCTTGCTCACTCATATTACAACAATTGTTGTAAAAAGTTTTAAAGCACCATATACTCTATTCACCCCCCTCTAGAGTATATCAGATCTAGCTGCACTTTCAATTGGTATCAAAGCGAGGTTGGTTAAACATACCACACCTTGGTGGTTGCACAGGCTAACACCTGAACCCAAAGATCCCAAGTTAGATCTGTTTTTCCTTTGTATTTTATTATTAAATTTTGCTTTCACAAATCATGGCCCAAAACAAAGATTGGCTAGCACCAGACCTCTAGTGTGCAATCTATCCAAATTTGCACTTTGGAAAGCAAGGATCAGACTGTACATGAATTCTATTGACGAAGATATTTTTAACTCTATTTTGATAGTATGTCCAAGACCTCCAGAGAACTCCAGTACAAATGCTGTTCCACCTCCATCAGGAACAGATGCTGACATCAAGAGATGGAAGGTAGCTGATGCCAAGGCTATGAACATCTTAGCCCAGACAATGTCTGATGACATATTTCAAAAGGTAGCTGAATGCAATTCAGCAAAGGAAATTTGGTACAAACTTTCTGAAATAGTCTCAGGCTCAGCTGATGAGAGAAAGGATAGGAGATCCCATCTCATATCTCAATATGAGAATTTTAAGAAGGGAGAAACTGAGTCAGTGGGAGATATGTACAACAGGATCAGTCTAATTGTCAGTGAACTCAGAACATTGGATAAAGAGATCTCACTAACTGAACTCAATGACAAGATTCTAATGTGCTTCCCTAGCACTTGGGATTCAAGAATCTGGCCAATTAAGGATGCCAGAAGTCTGAATGAGATCACCACTGAAGCTCTACTGGGTAAGCTCAAATCTTATGAGCTACTCATCAAAAATAGAGAAGAAGAACAGAAGGCTGCCTCACCAGCCACAAGAAAAGAGAAGACCATAGCCTTCAAGGCAACTGAAAATCAGCCTGAAGACAAAGTCACAGGCAATGATGAACTGCTCAGTCTGTTGGCCAAAAGATTTTATAAGATGGCCAGAAAGGACTTCAGAAGGAGATCATACAAGGAACATGATACGCCAAGGTATGACAAGTCCATTAATAATAATAATAAAGACATTAATTACTTTGGTTGCAGGAAATCAGGGCACATAGTTCCTGACTGTCCAGAGAACAAAAACAAGGACAGAAGGGACAGGAAAGAAAGAAGAAAGGAGAAAGACTCCAAGAGGAATGACAATGGCAAAACCTCATCAAGCAAAAACAAACATACAAGAAAGGGGTTTGTTGCTGAATCCTGGAGTGAGACTGAAGAAGAGTCAGAAGCATCATCCAGCTCCAGTGATGATGAGGATGATGCAGAAGAAAAGGAGTTCTGCATGATGGCAATCAATGCCTCACAGCATAATTCAGAAGAGGAAGAGTCAGAGTCAGATTCAGAGACTCAACCTGAAGAAGATCAGGTAATCAGTTCTTTCGATTTTAATTCAGAGGACTTTAAATCTGAATTTAAAGCATTGTGTTTAGACCTGCTAAAATCTGAGAAAGAAATTATCTCTCTCAGAAATCATTTATCTGAACATAATACTTTAAAATCAAAAAACCTCAAACTCTTTCAGGAGTTGGAGTGCTGTAGGGAGCAGATAGCTTCACTGAAAAGTGAGCTGTCTGAGGCCAAGAAGCTTGAAGAATCCCTTAATGGGAGAAGCATCAAGCTGATGGACATCACAAGCACAGTGAACTCCAGATTCAATAGTACACTGGGCTTGGGTGCTTCATCCAGCCAACCCATAGTTCTAACAACTCCAATCAAATTCTTTTCTGACAAAAGAAAGGGAGTTGTAGAGGTTGCTAGGAAAAATTCTGATCTGCCCCAGAAAACTAAGTCCCAGCAGAAATCGTCGAACGGAGATCGACGATCGCCAAACGGAGATCGACGATCGCCGAACGCAGATCGACGATCTCAGGCAAAATCGTCGAACGCAGGTCGACGATCTCAAATACCTGAACTCAGCCATAGTCGACCGTCGAACGGAGCTCGACGATCTGATCCAAGATCGTCGAACGCAGCTCCAAGATCGTCGAACAGAGGTCAGAGCTCTGGAAAATGTTTCAAGGGCAAATCAAAATTCAATCCTAAGGGTCCTTTATCCCAAATCTTTAACCCTTATACTGAATAGATTATACCTCCAAGGAGATATCATCCTGAAGGATATAAGAGTCAACCTGGGATGTCTTTCATTTCAGAATTTAAAGACTATCAACCTAGGCCCAAGGTAAACTGGGTCAAAAACAAATGAATTGTCTTATGTGCAGGTGAAGACCTATCCAATATCTAACCAGCAATGGTACTTGGATAGTGGGTGCTCTAAGCACATGACAGGGAACAAGGACAACCTCACATCCTTTAGAGCCAAGCTTGGACCCAAAGTTATCTTTGGTGATTCAAACTTTGGACAGACTAAAGGATATGGTGCAGTCCATATTGGATCAGTAACTTTCAAAAAGGTAGCTTATGTGGAAGGACTGAAGCACAACTTAATAAGCATCAGTCAGCTGTGTGATGAAGGCTACCAGGTGACCTTCAGCAAAGCATTATGCAAAATCAAGTCAGAGGACAACACAACTGTGTTGACAGGTAAAAGGAAAGGTAACATCTATCTAGTAGATTTTCTTTCAACTGATGTAGATATTTGCTTGTTTAATTCTGCCTGTAGACCAAATATTTTATGGCATAAGAGACTAGGACACCTAAACCTTAGAACTATTGCTAGGCTATCCAAGGACAACCTTGTTATAGGACTACCTTCTGGCCCCTACAAGAAGGAAGGACTCTGCATGGCTTGTCAATTAGGCAAGCAAACTAAAAACAGCTTTAAGTCACTTAGTGAGAGTGATTCACCTGGGATATGTATCTGTTACACATGGATCTTTTTGGATCCATCACAGTACAAAGCCTAGGAGGGAAATCTTACACTTTAGTAGTTGTAGATGACTTCTCTAGATTCACTTGGGTGTTCTTTCTAAGGAAGAAGTCTGATAACTTTCAGTGTCTGACAGAGTTTCTCAAATGTATACAGATTGAGTTCAATACTCACATTGCCCTGATCAGAAGTAATCATGGGACAGAGTTTGATTCTCTTCTTATGCAAGAGTTCTGTCAGAGTGAAGGGATCAGGCATACTTTCTCAGCTCCTAGAACTCCTCAACAAAATGGGGTAGCTGAAAGGAAAAAATAGAACCTTTATTGAATCTGCTAGTACATTGTTGTCAGATGCTCATCTACCTCTATCCTTTTGGGCAGAGGCAGTGAACACCTCCAACTATGTGCTGAATAGAAGTTTGATACATAAACTAAAGGGAAAGACTCCTTATGAATTACTCAAAGGGAAGAAACCTAAAGTTGATTATTTTAGAGTCTTTCGTTGTATTTGCTACGTACATAACAATGACAAGAAATATTTAGCAAAATTTCAAGCCAAAGCTGATGAAGGAGTGTTTTTGGGATACTCCATGATCAGCAAGGCTTATAGGGTTTATAATAAATCATCTTTAAAAATTGAGGAATCTGTTCACATATCATTTGATGAATCTAACATGTCTTTCAAGGAGAAGATCTCTTCTACCATAGAACCTTTGCAGGAACATTCTCTAGTTGAAGACTTGAACAAGTTACAGGTTACTCAAGGGGATGAAAGCAGTGAAGATGAAGAAAATGCTCAACATATTGAAGAACGACTTGAAGAGCCAGTTGTTGTACCACAAGAGGAAACAACAACACAGGTTGGTGAACAATCAACACCCCCTGTTGATTTAGTAACATCAAGAGACCATCCAATTTCCCAAATAATTGGAGACATCTCAGCTGGTGTGCAAACCAGAAATCAGGTCAACCAAAACCTGTTGCACACCTGCTTCCTATCTCAAATTGAACCTCAGTCCATTCAAGATGCAGAGCAAGATCCACACTGGATTATTGCAATGCAAGAAGAGTTGCATCAATTTGAGAGGAACAAAGTATGGGAACTAGTGTCAAAGCCTAAGGATCACTCCATTGTTGGAATAAAATGGGTATTCAGAAACAAACTGGATGATCAAGGAGTAATTATAAGGAACAAGGCAAGGCTAGTTGCTCAGGGATATTCTCAAGAAGAAGGAATAGACTATGACCAGACCTTTGCACCAGTTGCAAGATTAGAAGCCATCAGAATATTCTTAGCTTATGCAGCACATAAAGGCTTCAAAGTCTATCAGATGGATGTCAAAAGTGCATTTCTAAATGGAGACATCAAAGAGGAAGTATATGTCAGACAACCTCCAGGTTTTATCTCTCCAACTTATCCTGATTATGTTTTTAGATTGAATAAAGCATTATATGGTCTCAAGCAAGCTCCTAGAGCATGGTATGAGACCCTAGCATGCTTTCTCTTGGAAAATGGATTTGTAAGGGGTAGAGTAGACCAAACTCTTTTCATTAGAACCCATAAGTCCCATACCCTACTAGTACAGATTTATGTAGACGATATTATTTTTGGTTCTACTGTCTCCAAATTGTGCAAAAGGTTTTCCAACCTAATGCATTCTAAATTTGAAATGAGTAGCATGGGTGAGCTATCCTTCTTCCTAGGATTGCAAGTCAAGCAGCATGTTGAAGGCATCTTTATTTCTCAAACCAAATATGCAAATGAATTGGTTAAGAAATTTGGCATGTCTGAAGCATCTTGTATGAAAACACCCATGCCTACTAATGCTGTATTGGATGCTGATGAACATGGGAAACCTGTTGATCAGACAACATATAGAGCAATGATTGGCTCTTTACTGTACCTTACAGCTAGTAGACTAGATATAATGTTTGCTACATGTATATGTGCTAGGTTCCAAGTAAGCCCTAGAGAGTCACACCTAACACTAGTAAAGAGGATTCTCAGGTATGTTAAAAGTTGTCCAAATCTAGGTCTCTGGTATCCAAAAGATTCAGCATTTGATTTAACTGGATTCTCTGATGCTGAGTATGCTGGATGCAGAATTGACAGGAAAAGCACCAGTGGAACTTGTCAATTCCTTGGTGACAGACTTGTCTCTTGGTTTTGTAAGAAACAAACATCTGTGTCAACTTCAACTGCTGAAGCTGAATATATGACTGCAGGCAGTTGTTGTTCACAAATCTTGTGGATTCAAAACCAACTCCTAGACTATGGCTACAACTTAGAGAAGTCTAAAATCTTTTGTGACAACACCAGTGCTATTTCTATAGCTCAAAATCTAGTCCTCCATAGTAGGACAAAATACATAGAGATTAGGCATCATTTCTTAAGGGATAATGTTGAAAAGAATAAAATTGAACTACAATATATCCCAATTGATTTACAAAGGGGAGATATTTTCACCAAGCCCTTGGATGAAAAGAAACACACCTTCTTCCTAACTCAGTTAGGAATGTTAGATGGAGGAAGTCTTAAATAATATCCAAGATTTTGAAAGCTTAAAAATTGACCAAGACTAGGCAAACATCCGGATTTTTCTATGTGTCTAGAGTGTATTTCTGGTATCTGAACTGCGCTCGACGATCTTCCCCCAGACCGTCGAACGGAGATCGACGATTTCCGAAATCGTCGACCTGAGTTCAGCGTTTCTCAGATAGTATGAACTATCTCTTCCGGTCAACGATCGTCGAACGGCGCTCGACGATCTTGTTCTTTGTCGATCGTCGAACAGAGCTCGACGCTCTCCAATATCGTCGAACGGAGATCGACGATGTTGAAGACTATTCAGATTCCTTTAGAAGCCTCGATCGTCGAACTGAGTTCAACGATCTTTCCAATTCTGCGTCGAACCCTAATATAAAATTCATTTTCGCCGTCGTTCTACTTTGCGCTTTCGATTTCTCTGCTAGAACTTTCTTTCCCTCCAAACAGTTCTGCACTTGGTCGTTTTGTTTGTTGAATTTTTGCAGGTACCCATGGCTGTGTCTGTTGCTGTTCTCGCCGCCATGAAGTTTGATGCTGGCTTCGACATCGACATGGAATCCTTCAGCACAACCGACGAGGCTTTTCAGGATATTTTGGGATTATTCAAAGAGCAGAACCTGACTGTAATTATGACCACAAGGATCAAGCTTGCATCTGATGAGATCAAGGAATGGGTCTACACTGCCCACAATCAAGACAACTCCACCATTGTTGGGTCAATATCTGGCACCCAGGTACCTCTAACCCCAGCAATTTTATCAGAGGTTTTTGAGTTGAGAAATGGTGAAGATACTGCTGACTTGTCTGGAGAAGAGTATACTGACCTGCTTGCCAGAATGGGTCATTCTGAGGCCAACCCTAGCAAGCTCTTGAAAAAGAACCTTTCTGTGGAATACAGATTCATGGCAGATATAGTTGGGAAAGTGCTACTGGCTAAGCACTCTGCCCATGATACAATCTCAAGGTATCAGCTCTGCCTCATGGGAGCCCTTGTAGATAGGAAGAACTTGAATTGGGGAAAAGTCTTCTTTGACCTTATTAAGAAGAAGATAAATAAAGGTTTTGTCAACTTTGGAAGGATTATTGGGGTGTTTCTGCAGCACAGGTGCCCTGCTTTGCTGGTCTCTTCTGGAATCCATATCAATGCATCCAAGATACTGTCTTGTGCCCTGTTTGGTAAATGGGATAGACAAATCATCAAGCCCAGTAGGCCCTCCTCCAGCATTCCTTCAGGCATAAGGACTCTCAGAGTCACTTCCCCACAGGTCTCTGACCCTGCAGATGACCTGCCTGCTGATGTTGCCTCTCCTCCTCCTCCTCCAATTCCATCCCTTCCCATACCATCTACCATTCCAACTCCATCCATCATCATCATCTCCAGCCCCTCTCCAACATCAACACCATCTCCAGTACCCATTCTACCAACACCAGAAGAACAATTCCATCCCTTATTCTCCTACCCTCAACCAGATGCCACTTTATCACCCTCCATTCCATCCTTCACCCTCATTGATGATTCCTTTATTGATGATTCACCATCCTCTCCTCCTGAGCTACCCTCATCCTCAACTTCCTTTCAAGATCTTCTACAACAAATCATTGACCAGCCCACATTCACCCCATCTATCTTCATCCCACTGTCCTCCATATCCACCTTACCCACACCTCAACCATCCCTTCCATCATTCCCCAGCTCTCCACTTCCATCACCAACAGCTGCTCCTCCATCTTCTACCTCTGCTCCAGTCACCCTTGAGCAAGTAGACATCCCAGCCCTTGCTGACAGGTTGTATGAATTGCTAGCCCCCAGGCTATCTCTTCTTTTGGAGACCTCCTTGGCTCCATTACACCTGTCAGTGGCAGCTCTCTCTGCCAGGCTCTCATCTCTATTTCCTCAGGCAGCCCCTACAGCAGTGTGCCTTGATCCAGCCTTGTCAAAATCTAGGCAGGGGGAGATGCCCTATGAAGTGAGTCTTCCTGCTGCTGCTGTTGCTGCTGTTTCTGTGAGCCTGTCTGCTGTTGCTGCTGTTTCTTCAGCTCCTGTTCTTGCTCCTGCTGCTGTGACTCAAGAACAAATTCCTCCTGCTGCAGTCTTTGCAATAGACCTCAGGTCTTTGCTTTCAAACTTTGATCAGTTATATTTCAGATGTCTGCCAGAACCAGTTACTGTCCAGCCCCTAGAGGATCTATCCAAGGCACTTGTGCCATTCTCCTGCTGTGACCCAAGCATCATCACCTCTTTTGTCCACTCAGTATATGCTGCTGCTTCTTCTGATGAAAGCATTGTTGTTGCTTCTGATGTTTTTGCCTCTACTGCTGCTGAACTTTTTGATACTACTGCTGATATTTCTATTATTGCTGTTGAGCCAATTTCCAAGGAAATTCTTATGTCAGAGGCACCTGAGTTTGAGCCTTCTGCAGTCTCTGATGATAATTCTACTGTTGATGCTGTTGTCAGTGAAACTATTGCTACTGCTGTTACTTCTCCTGAACCTTCTGTATCTGCTGCTGTCATTTCTGCTACTGCTTCAACATCTGCTCCTACACCCTCTGCTGCCTCATCTGCTTCTGTACAGCTCAAGAAAGATCTGATGAAGAAAATTGATGCTCTTTATGATGATCAGAGTTCTGAAAGCGATGAGTTCAGAACAGACTCTGATGATTCTTCTACTACCATTGCCAGGAAAAGAAAGGCAAGGAGCAAAGCCATGAAGAGAGTACCTCCTGCCAAGGTCAAAGATAACAATGATATTCCATACTACATTCTTCATGATTGCCCTATCACTGAGCACTGGATGCAGTACTCCAAGAACCAACTGAAAGCAATGAAAAAGAAGAGGAAATATGAAAAGGGTTCTTCACAATTCAAACACTCTCATCCTCCTCCACCACCTCCTCCTGATGCAGGTGCAGGTGGAAGTTCTGCAGCTCAACCCCCTGCCAGAAGAAAAGCTCCCTATCAGCCTCATGCTAGATCTTACCATAGGGGAAGCCAATCTAGGGGTTCTCAATCTAGGAGAGGAGGATACAGAGGAAATCAAAGAGAAGTCCAAGTCTACTCCAAAGGATACTCAAGGCAACACCCATACTCCAGGGAAGGACAAATTTCTTCTGATACCACATCTGGTCCTTTTCCCTATAAGCTGAAAGAAACTGTGTCATCCAGGCCTCCTCAAGACAATCCTTCTAACAGATATGAGCCACCAGTACCTTTTGAGGACCCTGAGAACAATCCAGCTGCTTGGACTGCAAGATTAAAAGAACTAGTTGCACTAGATCAGATCAAAAAGGCTAGAGAGCAAGGAAAAAATTCCTCCAACATTTCTACAATGTCTGAACAGAGAAAGAAAGAGCTAGAAAGATATGCTTCAAGCAAATTTTTTGATTCTGACAGGTATATGGAACTGCATCCTGAAGTTGTAGTTCCTAGGCCTAAACAGCAAACATCTTTAGGGGCAGCAGATGATACCAGATCAAAGAAGGAAGCCCTCAATTCCAACAGAGAGATCAAACTTGTTAATTGCAAGGAAAAGAAATGACAATGTAAGGTGACAATTTCTGTTATTTTTGATTACTATCTGGGATGTTATATATCTCTGTGGTTCTGCAATGTCTAGCTTGTTGCTTTTCTGTTTTGCTACTTGTTGTTGTTTAAATTTTCCAAAGTCTGTAATTAGTAATCCTAACCCAAATAGGGGGAGATTGTTGGAACACCGTATTACTAATTTGGGTCAGGATAACTATGTCTCTAGGAAAAAAATGCTTGACGTCATGTATAGCTCAATAGGTCAATTAGAATTGAGTCTAAGGGTTAGAAGTCTAGGTTTGGAAGCTGCCCTCAAGACCAGGATTTTCTGTTTGGAGACTAAGTCATATCGTCGAGCTCAGCACGACGATTCGTCGAACTCCGATCGACGATCGTCTAGCTCAACTTCGATAGATCGTCGAACTCCATTCGACGATCGCTGAGCTCAACTTCATCATATCGTCGAACTCCATTCGATGATCGGTGAGCTCAGGTCGACGATCTTGACTCAGCTTTGGATTTCTATCTCTGAGCTCAGTTCGACGATCTTTGAGCTCAGATCGACGATATTTTGCTGCTGTATTAGTCCATATCGCTGAGCTCAGTTCAACGATAGCAGAGCTCAGTTCGACGTTTTCAGATAACTTCAAGGATGTTTCTAGATTCAAATTCAAATCAGTTAAGGAGTTATTCTGCAATTAATTCTGAAGATTTCCTAGCCGTTTTCATTCATTTCTGGACCAAGTTTCAAGGAATATTTCTATGGACTTTCCTCCATAAGAGATTTTGCAATTAAGGATGCAATTAATGCAGACCAACGGCTATTCTTAACAGAGAATGTTTTGTTCAGTATCAGAGAATAAACAAGAAGAATTTTTTTTAATCTCTGAGAGATACACAGACACACACAGACAGACATCAGTAATCTTCAACAAAATATTATGTCTCAAAGAATTCTCAAGAACACTCATCCAAGGAGATCAGCCTTTTCTAAAATCTTCAGATCTCTCTAGTTTTCAAGTGTTCAAGGCCAACATATTTCAAGACTCCAGACATTCAACATTTCAGCTGTTGCTGAAATCATCTTTTGCTGGAGTTCAACTTTTGAAGGCCTATCACCCTACAGCAAAGCTTCTTTTCCTGAAGATCTCAAGGATTCAGGTGGAGCTTTGACACCATCAATCCACATAGTCTTCTCAGTTGTTTGAGAAAGAGAAGACTTCCATCACTCTCTCACCCCCTCTCTGTAAATGGTTTCTCAAACTCCCTTCAAAAGTTTGAGCTTGGTTTTTGAGCACCTTGTCAAAAGCTCATTGGTGGCAATACACCTGATCAAAAAATCTGATTTGGTTTTTGAGCACCTTATCAAAAGCTCATTGGTGCCCAAGACACCTGATCAATTCATCCTGCAGTGGATTCCTACCTAGGGTGGTAGAAGAGTGGATGTACCCAAGTTTAGGGGAACCACTATATTTCCTTGTGTCTTCTAGTTTTGCTTGTCTTTATTTTTTTTTCTGGCCTTGATTATTCTGTAATTAGCTTTTGTATAGTTTAGTTCTGTGATTAGATTTTTTACTGCTTCCCTGCTCACTCATATTACAACAATTGTTGTAAAAAGTTTTAAAGCACCATATACTCTATTCACCCCCCTCTAGAGTATATCAGATCTAGCTGCACTTTCAACCCATATGTTGTGATGATGTGCTAGATGCATACGAGATAGGGTGCCTTGGGGTGAAACCCAGGTTTTTGCATACATGATTGCATAAGTATGCCCTTTTATTATATGCTCAACCAGTAGAGAACATGTATGATGTGTGTGACATCGAAGCCTGTTTCTATAGTTGCTTTTCTTGCTTATGATTATTGCATACGAAGTGCTAACTTGCAGGTTGGAGGGGTACCCCGGGGTCTGTTAGGGGCGGCCGGGAGGAGATGTGTTGTTACACAGTTTGAGGTCAGCCTTTGCTGACCCATGTTACTAATAAATTTTACAGGGCAAGGATCGCATGCAAGAGCTAGCTCGCCAGCCAGAAAGGCCTAAGCTTCATGAAGTGCTTCTCTCTTTTGTAGCTTTACTTATATGATGTTGTATGTTTGAGACTCATGTTGTCCGGCTTGCATGCCGAGGTAGACTAAGTGTGCTATGCACTTTCTTGATTGTTGTATTATTGAGTTTGGACACTTGTTGTAAGGCCATAAGCCCATTGTTATTACTCTTCTAGTGGTGGATAACTTCTAGTCCTGTTTTGTTTCCGCTGTGTAGTGCAAAGTGTTTTGAGTGTGGGTAGCTATATCAACTTATAATACTAAAGCTGTGGCGTTTGTATGTTGTGGGGGCCCAGCCGGAACCATATTATACGGTCATTACATGGGAGGTGTTACAATTTGGTATCAGAGGGAGGTTCGATTCAAGGTCAATGTGTAGAGAAGTTATCCACATAAGAGTAACGCGGGACCATGAGTGTCCTTATGTTTAAGTCTGAAGATTTGAGACTGATTCCTTATTTCTTGTCTTCTTGAAGAGTGCAAGCAACGAGGCGGGTACGTCGAGAGCTAGAGAAGAGCTTTCGGCGAGCAGTGCTACTGCTCCAGGTCTTTTGGGCACGGGTGTAAACCCGGCCGACTTCTGTCGCATGCTTGCGGAAGCGATGGTGGCAGCCCAAGCTGCAGCAGCAGCCCAGGTAGCAACCGCTGCTACACCGGACACGGCGACGGTCATGCCAGGCAGAGAGGCCAGGCGAGTGGAGCCTTTGGCGGAAAGGGTAGTTGTCGGACATGGAGACCGACACATGAAGTATTTCCTGAGTTTCCATCCCCCGTCATTCAAGGGAGTTGGTATGCCAACGGATGCGGAGGACTGGTGGGTTCGCATTCAAGAGCTTTTAAGGGCGGCAGAGACGCTAGAGGAAAAGAAAGCTGAGTATGCGGCTTTCATGTTGGAAGGAGACGCCAAGTTATGGTGGGTGAGCCATAGCGGTCGCCAGTTCCCGGGACGCACCCCGTCAGTGGAGGAGTTTGGGGATGCGTTTCTAAAGAGGTATATTCCAGTTTCTACACGATTGGCCCTTCAGAGGCAGTTTCTGCATTTAATGCAGCGAGACAAGACAGTGGATGAGTATGTGCAGGAGTTCACCTATTTGGGTCGTTACGCTGGAACAACGATGGCAGATGATGTAGAAAGGGGTAACCTCTTCTACTAGGGGCTGAGGGAGAACCTGAGACAACCCCTCATCTCCATGAAAAGAGCGGGATTCAATGAACTAGTTGAGGCTGCCAGGATTTTGGAAAGTGATTTGGAGCGAACCCAGCGCTGTAAGGGTTTTACTCCCAAGAAAGGGGAAGGGAAGCCTTCCCAATCTCATGGAAAGTCTGAAGGGAGTAGGTGGAGGAAGAAGCCTCAAACTTCCAGATCCGGTGAGAAGAGTAATTGGATGCCTGGAGGTTCTCACTCTAGGGGACCGTCGACGTGTTACAACTGCGGTAAGGTGGGGCACATAGCTCGTGTTTGTCCCCAGGGAGGAGCGGGGCAAGAGGCTAGGAAGAATTAGACTGTGCGCTCCAGCCCCAATGCTGCAGAGATAGGGAAGATGGCAGAGTCGAGCGCTTCTCGGTTCCAACCGATGCAACCAAGGGCTTACAACCTTGGACAGCAAGAAGCGATTCGCCAGACCGATGTGGTGACAGCTATGAAGAAAATTTTAAGTTTAAATTTTGTGCTTCATCCTTTTAGACTTTTGTGTGATGTCTATGTTGTAGGCTTCGTGTTAGTTTCTGGATACCCCGCTAGGGTATTGTTTGATACAGGAGCATCGCACTCCTTTCTTGCGGAGAGCTTCATCCGAAGAATAGGAGTTGAGTCTTTCTCGGCGGACGTGGAGTTGAAAGTGCGCATGCCCAATGGGTCATCCATGACCATTGGGGCCAAAGGGCGCATCTGTTGGGAACTAGACGGAGTTGACTTCGTTTTGGTAGCAGCAATTTTACCATTGGTTGAGTTCGATGTCATTTTGGGCATGGACTGGCTTGCAGAGCAGCACGCCAGTATTGATTGCCTATCTAAGGTAGTGACCCTAAAGAGCAAAGGGCAGGCGGAGGTCAAATTTGAGGGCCTTTGTGGAGTGTCCTATTCCCTGATTTCGGCCATGCAGTTGATGCGGGCGGTTAACCAGGGTGGTGTAGCGCTTGTAGCGTTATTGGAGATTCGTCTCTCCCAGCTGTCTATTGATGAAGTGCCTGTAGTGGCAGAGTTCAAGGATGTGTTTCCGGATGAACTTCCTGGAGCGCCACCTCGGAGGGAGATCGATTTCTCAATCGAGTTAGTGTCGGAGGCTAGGCCGGTGTCACGTCCTCCGTTTAGGATGGCACCAAAGGAGTTGGCTGAACTTAAGGTACAATTACAGGAATTGTTGGAGCAAGGGTATATCAGACCCAGTTCTTCACCGTGGAGTGCACCAGTGTTGTTTGTAAAGAAGAAAGACGGTAGCATGCGGCTATGCATAGACTACCGAGAGCTGAATAAATTAACCGTCAAGAATAAGTATCTGATTCCTCGGATAGATGACTTGTTCGACCAATTGGTAGGGTCAGTGGTGTATTCAAAATTGGACTTGAAGTCAGGCTATTATCAGCTGCGAATTCGGGATGAGGACATCCCCAAGACTGCCTTTGGTACAAGGTATGGGCACTTTGAGTTTACGGTGATGCCGTTTGGGCAGACGAACGCACCATCTGTGTTCATGGATCTTATGAATCGAGTATTTCGGGAATACCTGGATTCTTTTGTGGTTGTCTTCATCGATGACATCTTGGTGTATTCCAAATCGGAAGTGGAGCATGAGACCCACTTGAGAGTGGTTTTGCAAGTGTTGAGGGAGAATCAGTTGTATGCAAAATTGTCCAAGTGCGAGTTTTGGTTAGAGAAGGTGGCATTTTTGGGCCACGTGATTAGTGGGGATGGGGTGGCAGTGGATCCAACAAAAGTGGAGGCCATCAGAGATTGGCCAGTCTTGAGGACCGTGGCGGAAGTCCGAAGTTTTCTTGGACTAGCCGGGTATTATAGGAGATTCGTGGAGAATTTCTCGCAGATAGCTCTACCCCTCACCTCACTCACTCGTAAAGATCATAAGTTTGTTTGGACTCAAGAGTGCAGCCAAGCATTTGAGGCACTGAAGGAGAGACTGATGATGGCTCCAATCCTAAGTCTACCGCAAGGGACCGAGGGATTTCAGATTTTCAGTGACGTATCGGGATGCGGTTTGGGTTGCGTTTTGGTGCAACATGGCAAGGTGATAGCTTTTGGGTCGAGACAACTGAAGCCACATGAGAGGAATTACCCCGTCCATGACTTGGAGTTGGCAGCGGTAATTTTTTGCGTTGAAAATATGGCGGCATTATGTATATGGTGCAAAGGTAGAGATCTTCACGGATCACAAAAGCTTGAAGTATCTCTTGGATCAAAAGGACTTGAACATGCGGCAACGTATGTGGGTTGAGTTCCTTGGATACTACGAGGTGGCGATTCAGTATACGCCAGGTAAAGCCAATGTGGTGGCGGATGCCTTGAGTAGGAAGTACTCGGGGCAAGGGAATTGGATCGAAGCTCATGATGAGCGGTTGGTACGGGAATGGGAGTCCCTTGGATTGGAATATGTTGCGAGAGGCGAGTCCAGTGTGGCTCGGTTGAACTGGATTGAAGTGCAGAACGACTTGACCGATCGCATTCAGGAAGCGACTCGGTTGGATGTGGAGTTTCAACCATTTGTGATGGAGGCTCAAACGGGCGAGAGCAGCACCTGGGAGATGATTGATGGGATTCTGAGGAAGAACTCCGTGAGGAGTTGATGTTTGAGGCTCACTTCATAAAGTACTCCATTCACCCGGGCAGTACAAAGATGTACATGGATATGAAGAAATCCTTTTGGTGGCCGGGGCTGAAGCGGGACGTAGCTTTGTACGTGAATCATTGCCAAACTTGTGCCTTGGTGAAGGCCGAATGTCAGAAGCCGGGCGGGTTCCTGAAGCCCCTTCCAATCCCTGAATGGAAATTTGATGACATCTCCATGGAATTTGTACATGGTTTGCCTAGATCGCAGCAGGGTAATGATGCTATTTGGGTGATTGTGGACCGCTTAACCAAGGTGGCCCACTTCATCCCAAATCGGAAAGAGGACAGCGTGGAGAAGCTGGTGGAGTTGTATGTTCACAACATTGTGCGACTGCATGGGATTCAAAAGAGTATAGTCAGAGATCGAGATGGACGGTTTACGTCCAAGGACTGGAGACTAGTTCAAAAGAGTTTGGGCACGAAGCTAAAGTTTAGTATGGCGTTCCATCCTCAAACTGATTGGCAAACCGAAAGAACAAACCGTACCATGGAGGATATGCTGAGAATGTGCGTTCTTGACTTCGGCAAGAAGTGGGAGGATCACCTCTTCATGGTGGAATTCGCATACAACAACAGTTTTCAAGCGAGTATAAAAATGGCGCCATACGAAGCTTTGTATGGGAGGCAGTGTCGAACACCAATGTCTTGGGCAGAGGCGGGAGACACCAAAATTTTGGGAAAGGAGGTGGTAGTTGACGCTTGTGAGATGGTACGGACCATACAAGAGCGTATGAAGGTGGCGCAAGACCGTCAAGCAAAATACTTTAATGCTCGTCACCGGAAGTTGGAGTTTGCGGTAGGTGATTGGGTCTATTTGAAGATCAAACCGTTCAAAGGCGTCTCATGGATTCGCCGACTCAAGAAGTTGAGTCCAAGGTTTTTGGGCCCTTTTGAAATTGTTGAATGAGTGGGAGAAGCAGCCTATCGGTTGGCGTTGTCCGCGGAGCTGAGTGGATTGCATGACGTCTTCCATGTCTCCGTTTTGAGGAAAGCCTTGGTGGAGGCTAGTGTGGTGATTGAGCTGGCATCGGTTCCGATTGAGGAAGACTTGAGGACGCGAGTCCTTCCAATTGCTATAGAGGATTCGGAGACTCGGCAGTTGCGGAATAAAGAAGTTAAACTCGTGAAAGTCCGATGGTACAACTTCGGCCGAGAGAAGTTCTCTTAGGAGCGAGAACAGGCCATGCTAGAAGAGTATCCAGGACTCTTCATTTCAGGTACAAGTTACGTTTTTGTACCCTTTTGTTTTGTAATTTCTGGACGAAATTCTGTTAAGTGGGGGAGAGTTGTAACACCCCAGTTTTGAGAGAGGGTCGATTTGCGTTTCTGGAAATTTTTGGTTTCTGGCAGGGGGAACACGGCCTGTGACACGGGCGTGTCGCAGGGCGTGTCGAGCCGTGTCGACACTCGGCCCGGGGTGTCGACACTTTCCCTCGACAATGTGTCGAGACTAGGGCACACGGCCTGCGACACGGGCGTGTCGCAGGGCGTGTCGAGCACTTGTCGACACTCGGCCCAGGGTGTCGACACTTTCGCTCGACAGTGTGTCGAGACAAGGCACACGGCCTTGGACACGGGCGTGTCCAAGGCCGTGTGGGTCTGTCGACGAACTTCAGTCGACGATGTTCACTCGACGAGTGTCGAGTGTCGAGTGTCGAGTGTCGAGACTGGGACACACGGCCTGTGACACGGGCGTGTCACAGGGCGTGTCCCACTTGGTCGATGATCTTCGCTCGATGTGTTTCAGCGGTGTCGACACAAAGGTTGTCGACGAGTGTCGAGACTTGGCACACGGCTTGGGACACGCCCGTGTCCCAGGCCGTGTCACCTCTCGGGATGTTTTCGGGGCCGTGTCAATGGAGGCGCACGGCCGACCACACGGCCATGTCAGTGGCGACACGGGCATGTCGGGTCGAACACGGGCGTGTCGGATGCCCGTGTGCTATTCCAGGCACGTCGATTTGAGACGGCGAATGAGGCACATGGCCCTGGACACGGGCGTGTGCCAGGCCGTGTTCGGCCCAGGTCTTTTATTTTTCAGGCGGATCGTGGCCATTCTTTTCCTGATTTTAGGATCTGATGGTTCAAATCATTTTCTTAGGAGTTAAGTCCGAGAATAGGGTTGAAATCCCTCATTCTTCTCCAAGCTTTCTCTTACTAAAGATCTAGAGAGAAGTGAGAACAAGGAAGAAGGAGAAGGAGAGTTTGGGCTGTAGGAGAGGTTTCGGTGCTCCAAATCACGAGCCGAGTCCAGATCTGTGGAGGTTAGATCGTTGCGAAGGTTTTCATCCGGCTATTTTACCATGGTGAGGAAGAGGAGTCGGAAGGTAACGACACTTCTCCTCTCGGTCTTAGGATGCATGTCTTAGCATCATTTCTTTTCTAGTTTTGGGCACCAAACACTCGAATGAGAGGGGTTTTGGGTCGCCAAGGTTCAAGAGGAACCTCCGGGTCGATTGAGTCCGTCCCCGGCATGATTTGCATTAGAGATCCGCTCAGTTAGTGGATTAGGCATGGTGGGTGAAGCCGTAGTCGCGACCGTTAGTCCGACTCGGTGATGTTGCATATGAACGTTAAGGATTCGTAGAGTTTCCATTGCGGCAAGATGTCGTTTGTGATGTGGTGATGTTTTCCCCTTTTTCAAGAGTGAGTACATGTAGTCGGAACCGGACAAGGTAAGCTCCTCGCGGCAGTAGATGTTTTCCTTGGTGGACAAGGTTAGATCCGCATGAGTTGGAGATGGTTTCCTTGGTGCGCGGGAACGCTGCAGTACAAATGATGGACTAGGGTGGAATTGTCTTGGTTTGTGATGTGCCAAGGCGTGGCTATGTCTCCGTGGTCGGCTGGCTATCCCGTGACGTTCACGTCATGTGAGGAGAGTGTCCCGGTGAGACTAGTCCCCTTCTGTGAGACTGACGAGAATGCCAAGCATGGGGACAAGCCCGGGTAGTGAGGCCATGAGCGGGTGGGGTCCGGCAAGGCTTCTTAAAATCGGTCAGTTTGTGTTGTTGGAATCCTGACATGAGACGTCAGAGCTTGTAGGCAAGCCCGGGTCTAAGACCTTGAGCGGTGGGGCCTTTATAAGAGTTCCATGTGGCGGCCTGTGCGCTGTTTGGGGGAAAGGTGTTACCCCCTTTTTTGCGGCTTTATGCCAATGGGGAATCGATGAGTACCCATATGTTGTGATGATGTGCTAGATGCATACGAGATAGGGTGCCTTGGGGTGAAACCCGGGTTGTTGCATACATGATTGCATAAGTAGGCCCTTTTATTATATGCTCAACCAGTAGAGAACATGTATGATGTGTGTGACATCCCAGCCTGTTTCTGTAGTTGCTTTTCTTGCTTATGATTATTGCATACGAAGTGCTAACTTGCAAGTTGGAGGGGTACCCCGGGGACCATTAGGGGCGGCCGGGAGGAGATGTGTTGTTACATAGTTTGAGGTCAGCCTTTGCTGACCCATGTTACTAATAAATTTTACATGGCAAGGATCGCATGCAGGAGCTAGCTCGCCGGCCAGAAAGGCCTAAGCTTCATGAAGTGCTTCTCTCTTTTGTAGCTTTACTTATATGATGTTGTATGTTTGAGACTCATGTTGTCCGGCTTGCATGCCGAGGTAGACTAGGTGTGCTACGCACTTTCTTGATTGTTGTATTATTGAGTTTGGACACTTGTTGTAAGGCCATAAGGCCATTGTTATTACTCTTCTAGTGGTGGATAACTTCTAGTCCTGTTTTGTTTCCGCTGTGTAGTGCAAAGTGTTTTGAGTGTGGGTAGCTATATCAACTTATAATACTAAAGCTGTGGCGTATGTATGTTGTGGGGCCCCGGCCGGACCCATATTATACGGTCATTACAGGGGAGGTGTTACATTCCCGACCTTAACCTAGCATGAACAGCCCTGGGCCCTTGGATCCCAAAAGAAGGAAACGGAGGGCCACGATTCGCTCATAAAATCAATTTCCTGGGCCGAACACAGCCTGTGACACGCCCGTGTCACAGGCCGTGTCTCACGATCCGGAACCAATCGTCGAACACAGAACAGGACATGGGATCAGACACGCCCGTGTACTGCCTGACACGCCCATTTCAGATTCCGACACGCCTGTGTTACGGGGCGTCTCCCTCAAACGACCTAGAAACCGTCACGACCCGACTAGGATACGGGCTCTCCACACGCCCGTTTCAATCAGTACACGTCCGTGTTGCGGGGCGTATACCCCAATCGACACAGGACTAAAAATAACCCGAAGAGTACACCGGTTCTCGACACGCCCGTGTCGAATTTGACATGCCTGTGTCAACCCGAACACGCCTGGGCTCCAGGTCGTGTTCTTCCCCCAACACAGCCCGACTAACAGCCCGAGCAGGACACGGCCTGGGACACGCCCGTGTTTCAGGCCGTGTTCGCTGTCTCGATGATCGTCGACTGTATTTTCGTCAACCACTCGGAAAATTCGTCGAACCCAAGCATGACATGGCCCTGGACACGCCCGTGTCCTGGGCCGTTTGGCCCCTACCAAGTCCCAAACTTGGCTCTAAATGATGCTCGTCTCTCTTTTGAGTTTCGGGGTGTTACAACCTGAGTGGACAGATGCACAGAATAAGGCCAAGATAGCAGATGTCAAGGCCATGAACATCTTAGCACAGACTATGTCAGATGACATAATCTAGAAAGTGGTAGAGTGCACCTCAGCTAAAGCCATCTGGGATTCCCTAAACCAGATGATTGCTGGATCTGCAGATGAGAGAAAAGATAGGAGATCTAATCTCATCTCCCAGTATGAGAACTTCAAGAAAGAAGAATCTGAGTCAGTGGGTGATATGTATAATAGACTTAGCTCAATTATCAATGAGAAAAAAACCTTTGACAAGGACATAACCCTGACTGAGATCAATGACAAGATTCTCATGTGCTTCCCCAGCTCATGGGATTCTAGAATCTAGCCAATTAAGGAGGCCAGAAGTCTGAATGAGATCACTACTGAGTCTCTATTGGGAAAGATCAAATCTTTTGAGCAGCTGATGAAGACCAGAGAAGCTACTGAGCAAAAAACATCCACATCATGGAGAAAAGAGCCAAGCATTGCCTTCAAAGCAGTTGAAGGATCAGAAGCTCCACCTACTAATGATGAGCTTATATGGCTTTTGGCAAGAAGATTCTACAAGATAGGCAGAAAGGATTTCAGAAGAAAATCATCCAGACAGGATGACAAACAAAAGTATGTCAAAACACCTACTAAATGGATTGTGTGTTTTGGATGTAGGAAACCTGGACATATCATTTTTGAGTGTCCAGAGAATTAGAATAAGGAGAAAAGAAGTGAAAAGGAATCCAGAAAGCATTATAGCAAGCCCTCCTCCAACAAGTACAAAATAAAGGACAGGGGCTTTGTTGCTGAAACCTGGTGTGATTCAGAAGAAGAATCCTTATCTTCCATCTCAAGTGAAGAAGAAGAGGAAGAAAAAGCAAGAGAAGTTTGCTTGATGGATATCAATGCATCAGGCAGCCTTCCTGAAGATGAGCAATCTGAAAAAGAATCAGAATATGAAGAGGATCAGGTAATCTCTTCATTTGATTTTAATTCAGATAGCTTTAGAACTGAATTCAAACTATTATATAATGATTTGATTAATTCTAAGAAGGAAATTAAAATACTTAGAGACAAGATAACTGAACAAGACAATCTTCTATCTGAAAACATTAAATTAAAGGATGAACTAACTATTGCAACTGAACAAATCATGTCACTAAAGTCAGATCTAGCTGAGGCAAGGCAACTTGAAGAATCCCTAAATGGGAGAAGCATCAAGTTGATGAACATCACAAGCACAGTAAATGCCAAACTAAATGGCAAGCTGAGCTTAGGTGCTTCATCAAGCCAACCTCATCTCCTTCAGAAAAACATTCTGTCAACCCCTATAAAATTTGTTTCAGAAAAGGGTAAAGAAAAGCTAAATGAAGATAATCAACCAACTGAAATCACTCAGAAGACCAAGAAAAAGAGAAAGAAAATAAGAAATCTTTAAAAAACTATGTTCAACAATTTTTGTCGAACTCAGACCGATGAAATGATTACAGTTCGTCGAACTCCGATCGATGAAATATGAATGCAGAATTCTCTTATAATTTTTCGTCGAACTACGATCGACGAAACCAATACAGTTCTTCGAACTGTGATCGACGATACTAGGGCACAGAAAATGAATACCTTCATTCTCTGAGCGGAGTTCGACAAACTCATCCCTTTTCGTCGATCATAGATCGAAGAACTTATCAAGATTCGTCGATCCCGATTCAATTTAACAGAAAATCAAATTTTCCTAAAACTTATAATCAACCAAGATCTTTCATTAATCAATTGAATCAGTGTATAATACCACCAAGAAGATATCATCCCCTAGGGTATAAAAAGCAACCTGAATACTCTTATATTTCCAGCTTTAATTATGAAAAGAAATGAGGACCCAAGGTAGCCTAGGTCAAGAATATATAATCTGTTTAAATGCAGGTGAAAGACTATCTTACCATAGAGGAACAGTGGTTCCTGGATTGTGGTTGTTCAAAGCACATGACTGGCATCAAGGACAACCTAATCAACTATAAGTCCAAGCTAGGTCCAAAAGTAATCTTTGGTGACTCCATTTGTGGCCAAAATAAAGGCTATGGGAAGGTTAGAATTGGAGCTGTCACCTTCAAAAAGGTAGCATATGTAAGTGGACTGAAGCACAACGTAATATCCATAAGTCAATTATGTGATGAAAGGTTTCAGTTATTATTTAATAAATCCTCATGTATTATTACTTCAGTAGATAACCAAGTTGTGTTAACTGGAACTAGAGTAGGAAACATTTATGTAGTGAACTTTAAGTCTGCTAGGTCTGAAATACGTCTATTCAACCAGGTTAGTAAAAATAATGAACTCTGGCATAAGAGATTAGGACATGTTGACTTAAAGAACATTGCTAAATTATCTAGGGAAAACCTTGTAAGAGGATTGCCTTCTTACCCCTACAAGAAGAAAAGCCTGTGCAGGACTTGTCAGTTAAGCAAGCAAACCAAAAATAGTTTTAAGTCACTTAATAAGAGTGATTCACCTAAGATTCTGTATTTGCTCCATATGGATCTTTTTGGACCCATTGTTGTACAGAGCTTAGGAGGAAAGTCTTATACCTTAGTGATTGTTGATGACTTCTCAAGGTTCACTTGGTTGTTCTTCTTGATGAACAAGTCTGATAACTTTAAAGTTCTTACAGACTTTCTTAAGAGCATAAGGATTGATTATTCTACTCCAGTTGCATTGATTAGAATTGATCATGATACTGAGTTTGAGTCTCTTCCCATACAAGAATTCTGTGAGATGGAAGATATCAGGCAGTGTTTCTCTACTTCTAGAACTCCTCAACAAAATGGGGTAGCTGAAAGGAAAAACAGGACCCTGATTGAAGCTGCAGGCACATTACATGCAAATGCGTACTTGCCACTATCCTTTTGGACAGAGGTTATAAGCACAGCAACTTATGTACTGAATAGGAGCCTTATACATAAGCTTAAGGGCAAGACTCCCTATGAATTACTTAAAGGGAAGCAACCTAAAGTAGATTACTTTAGAATTTTTGGCTGTTTATGCTACATTCATAACAATGACAAGAAATATCTTAGAAAGTTTGAAGCCAAGGCTACAATGGGAATTTTTCTAGGATACTCCATGTCAGTAAGGCATATAGGGTATATAATAAATCTACTATGAAAATGGAAGAGACTGTACATATATTATTTGATGAAACTAACATGTCTTATAAGGAGAAGAATCTTTCTACCAGTGAAACTTTGCAGGCACCACACTTGTGTGAGAAGTTGGATGAGTTGACCCTCACAAATGAGACTGTTGCACATCCCTCTCCACATATAAATGAAGACAGTGAAGATGAATCCACTGAAGTGGATGTTGAACCAACAACAGCTCCCATAATTCCACAAGAGGAATTAATTCCCCAAGTTGTTGCTGAACCAACTCCATCTAGTGTATTTGTCACACTTAGAGATCATCCTGCATCTCAAGTGATTGGAGACATGTCAATAGGTGTGCAGACCAGGCATCAACTCAACCAAGACTTGATGCATGCCTGCTTCATATCTCAAGCAGAGCCCCAATCCATAAAAGATGCTGAGCAAGATTCACACTAGATTTTTGCAATGCAAGAGGAGCTCAACCAGTTTGAGAGATGTAGAGTTCGGTATTTAGTTCCAAGAACAAAATACTACCCAGTCATTAGAACTAAATGGGGTTTTTAGAAATAAACTAGATGCCCAAGGCATTATCATTAGGGATAAGGCAAGGCTAGTTGCTCAAGGCTATAGACAAGAGGAAGGAATTAACTATGACCAGACATTTGCACCTATTGCAAGGCTGGAAGGAATCAGAATCTTCCTTGCATATGCTGCCTACAAGAAGTTCAAATTATATCAAATGGATGTCATGAGTGCATTCTTAAATGGAGAACTTAAAGAAGAGGTTTATGTGAAGCAACCACCAGGTTTTATTTCTCCAACCCATCCTTCTTATGTCTTTAAATTGCATAAGGCTCTCTATGGTCTAAAGCAAGTTCCAAGAGTTTGGCATGAAACCTTAGCCAGCTTTCTTCTAGAGCATAAATTCTCTAGGGGCATAGTAGATAGGACATTGTTCACTAGACATCATAAAGATCAAATCTTATTAGTACAAATTTATGTAGATGACATTATTTTTGGGTCTACATATTCCAAACTATACAAGAGGTTCTCTTACCTAATGCATTCCAAGTTTGAAATGAGTAGCATGGGTGAGCTCTCTTACTTCCTTGGACTCCAGGTGAAGCAACTACCTGATGGCATCTTCATATCCCAATCCAATTATACTAAGGAGCTAATCAAAAAGTTTGGGATGTCAAATGCCTCAGCAAAGAAAACACCCATGGCTTCTAATATTGTGATTGACTCTGATGAACATGGCAAGCCTGTTGATCAGAAACTATATAGGGGCATTATTGGGTCCCTATTATATCTTACAGCAAGTAGGCCAGACATAATGTTTACTATATGCCTTTGTGCTAGGTTCCAGGTGAACCCTAAAAAATCCCACCTTATTTTTCTAAAAAGAATTTTAAGATATATAAAGGGTTGTCCTAGTCTAGGACTCTGGTATCCAACTGAGTCAGAGTTAGAGTTGACAGGATACTCAGATGCTGACTTTGCTGGATGTAGAGTGGACAGAATAAGTACCTCAGGGACATGTCAGTTCCTTGGTGCTAGACTAGTGTCTTTTTTTGTAAAAAGCAGTCATCTGTGTCTACTTCAACTACAGAAGCAGAATACATAGCAGCTGGCAGTTATTGTTCTCAGATGCTGTGGATTCAGAACCAACTCCTAGATTATGGTTTCAACTTAAATAATTTAACCTTATTATGTGATAATACAAGTGCAATTTATATTGCACAAAATCCAGTGCATCATAGTAGAACTAAGCATATAGACATAAGGCATCATTTCATTAGAGAGTGTGCGGACAAATATAAAATTAAGCTTGTCTATATATACACTGATTTACAAAGAGCATACATCTTCACCAAACCCTTGGATGAGATGAACCATCTGTTCTTTATGAATCAGCTAGGTATGATAAATGGAGAGGCCTTAATTTAATTTTCTGTCTGTGGTTGAAAAAATTTTCAAAGTTCGTCGAATGGAGATCGACGATCTGAGATCAGTTCTTGAGAAAATTCATTGACCTGAGATCGACGAACTCTCCGTGTGAAGTTATTTTCGTCGAGCGGAGATCGACGATTTTGCTTTAGAAAAATTTCGTCTACCTGAGAACGACGAAATGTTTTCCCCTCTTCTGACTGAGATCGACGATATTATCTCTTCATGAAACTTTTCGTCGACCTGAGAACGAAGAATTTTTATTTTTTGCCGGACAGAGCCCGACGCTTCATATTCTTAAAACTTTATAACTAGGATTTCTTCGACCTCCGTGCCGCGCTTTCTGTTCTTTTGCACTTGATCTGTTTTCATTTTGTAGGACAACAATAGCGATTCCAGCACTTTCTCTCACAAGCATGAAGTTTGACACGGGCTTTGACATCGACTTTGGCTCCTTTCGACATTTCGATCAAATCTTTATAGTCATTCTGCAGTTATGTGAAGATCAACATCTGAAGAAATTCATGACTTCCATAATCAAACTACCGGCAGCAGAGATAAAAGAATGGGTTTATTCTTCAACTACTCCTGATGCAGACACGATGACAGGCACCATCTCAGGGAATCAGGTTACACTAACCCCTACCATCTTAACAGATATTTTCAGTTTAGTTAATAGAGATGACGATATTGAACTAGACAGTACTGAATACGATAATATGCTGATCAAAATGGGTCATTCTGATGGAAACCCTAATAAACTACTTAAGAAGAATTTGTTTGTTGAATACAAATTCCTCGCTGATATTGTTGGGAAAGTCTTGTTTGGAAAACATACTGCCCATGACTACATAACCCGTTATCAATTTATGGTTATGTGTGCGTTGGTTAACAAGAAAAAGGTAAATTGGGGAAAGATTTTGTTTGAGTTGATTAAAAAGAAAAATACAAAAAAAAGAAGTTTGTTTTGTGAGGATTCTGGGAATCTTCCTTCAGGAGAAGGCACATGAACTACTTGTCTCCTCGACAGTGTTCATCAATGCCTCAAAGAGGCTTACATCTGCACTCTCCGACAGATGGGAGAGGACAATCTCTAAGCCATCCAGGGCTTCATCCTCTTCCCCAGCTTCTAAGAGCACTAGGGCAGTAACAGCCACTCCTCCACCTCCAGAAGATGTCCTTCCTTCCACCAGAATCCCTTCACCTCCTCCACAACAACAACCATCCTCAATTATCCCTCCTATTTCACCTCTTCCTCTATCATCACCTCCACACTCTCCCATAATTATTCATGAGGATATTCCCTCTCCACCTCCTCAATATCCACCTCAAACTTATACCTCTGACATACCATCTACCTCTCAACCATCTTTCAATCTACTGTCTCCTCAACCATCTCCACATAACTCTCCAATTCAGGACACCACCTCCATACCCACTACCACAGTTCCCACCTCTACCACTGACATTCCAGCCATTCCCCCTTCCTCATTTCAAAACTATACCCACAGAGACATTTCTCATGCTTTCTTTGTGTGTTCAAATTGTGGACATCACACTCCTTATACCTCTTCTGCTCCTGAACCCCTCTACCTAAATTTTTCTGATATAGCAAAAGACCTTATTGCTTTCATCTCACCAACTCTTGAGCAACTTATAGCAACTGCTATTGCTCCTCTTTCTGCTTCAATTTCCTCTCTCTCTCTACTCAAATTGCTACTCTTTCTGCTGTCCTTTCTTCTGGAGGGCTGGCTTCAGGGCTCTTTGAACCCAGCCAGGGGCAGATGTTCAATGAAGAAGCTCCATCTCCTACATCAGCAGTTCCAACACCAGGATCAGTACTAGCAATTACAGCATTAGTAGTTGATATTGAAATGGTCTGTACAGATGCAACAGAAGATCTACCAGAGATCATGACTGTTGGTGATTGTATTATCAATCCCACAGTAGATTTAATTTGTTTATTGCATTATTTTGATTCAGTGTACTGATATATTCTACTCAGTTTTGTTACTCCATGTTCTAGAGCTATTGTACCTTACATTGCTCCAGTAGGTCCTGAAGTTATAGAACAACTAAAGGCAGGTTTTGCTATTAAAGATATTACTGAACCAGTTTCTGTGCACAAGGCCTTCTATCCACCAACCTTTGGCTTGTGTGAGTCTCCTATGCTAGATCTTGATGACATTTTATTTGTTGACATGGAAGAAGAGCAAGGAGATCAATTTGCTTTTGAAAGTGTTGCAGAGCCAATAATTCCAGTACAGCCTCAGGCTGAGAAGCAGATCTCTAAAGAAGTTCTGAAAGAGATTGATGATTTATATGCAAATCCTCCTGGTTCATCTGATGATGATGATGATTCTGATGATTCTGGTCCAAAGAAGATAAAATCCAAGAAAAGAAAAGCTCCTGCTAAGGCCCTTTCCTATCCCTAACCTGATTGCTGACACACCTTACTACATCATAAATAATATTACACCATATCCAGGTATGCCTAGATGGATGTGGCTGTCTAAAAATGAGCAAAAAGCTAGGAAGAAGAGAAGGAGATACTCTCCTTCTCCTCAAAGGAACTGGAGAGGACCTCCTCCTCCTCCTCTTGCTGTAGGTGCTACTTGAAATGTTTCTCAATCTTCTGGAAGTGTTACAAAGACTCAGAAGTCTGCTTCAACCACTTCTCAATATCAAAGACCATCCTCTCATAGGTCTTCTAGACCTTCTGCAAAATACAGTCATTGCAGTCCTCCACAGTTCTGTTATCAAAGCCAATCTCAACAGTCTATGCCATTAACAAATTTTCAACAGGATTCTATTATTTTCAAAATAAGGAAACGGACGGCCACGATCAGGACCTGAAATGCAAAATCTAGGCCGAACACGGCCTGCGACACGCCCGTGTATAGGACCGTGTTCCCCATTTGCCATCCAAATCAATGCGTCCCGGAAAGGACACGGGTTCTCGACACGTTCGTGTCCGGTTTGACACGCTTGTGTCAACCAGTACACGGCCGTTTGGTTGGTCATGTTCCTCCATCAACATAGCCCCAAAATCAACCCATAAAGGACACGGGTCTTGGACGCACCCGTGTCCAATATGTCACGCCCGTGTCATACACGAACACGCCTGGACTCCAGGCCGTGTTTCTCCCCCAACACAACTCGAACACCAACCCGAGAAGGACATGGCCTGTGACACGCCCATGTCCCAGGCCGTATTCCCTGCTCGACGATTGTCGGCTCCAAAATTCGTCGACCTCTCGGCCAGATCGCCGACACGCGCACGACACGCCCTGGAACATGCCCGTGTCCCAGGCCGTGTGCCCCTTGCCAAGTTCTAAACTTGGCCCAAAACGCCTTCCGTCGCTCTTTTGAGTTTCGAGGCGTTACAACTCTCCCCCTCTTAAAAGAATTTCGTCCTCGAAATTACATAAAGGAAAGATAAACACAAAACTTAAACGGTACCTGAGTGGAATAACTCCGGGTACTCCTCAAGAAGGGTCTGCTCTCGTTCCCATGAAAGCTCCTCCTGACCGCAGTTGTCCCAACGGACATTGACCATCCTGATTTCTTTGTTGCGTAGCCACTTGACTTCCGAGTCCTCAATACGGATGGGCTTGACCTTCGTCATCAACCCATCATCGACCGGCACTTGATTGGTCGCAATCACTTGTGAAGTCTCTTGCACCGCCTTCCGCAGCACCGATATGTGGAATACATCGTGTAGGCCAGTAAGCTCCACTGATAGCCTCAATCAATAAGCTTCTTCGCCAATCTGCTCCAGAACCTCAAACGGACCAAGGTATCTCGGGCTTAGCTTCTTCAAGCGCCGCACCCGCGAGACACCCTTGAACGGCTTGATCTTCAAGTACACCCAGTCGCCGATAGCGAACTCCACGTTCTTATGCTTGGCATTATAGTACTTAGCCTGGCGGTACTGAGCGATTAGCAAGCTCTCTCGAATCGTTCAAACCAGCGACGTAGCATCTTCCACCTCTTGCCGCTTATACAACTTTGACTCACCTGTTTCCAGCCAAGACAACGGCGTGCGACATCTTCTACCATATAGGGCCTCGAAGGGCGTCATTTGTATGCTCGCCTGGTAGCTATTGTTGTACGCGAACTCCACCAAGTATAGGTGATCCTCCGACTGCTTCCCGAAGTCCAGGACACACATGCGAAGCATGTCTTCCATTGTCCTATTGACCCTCTCGGTCTGCCCATCCGTCTGTGGATGAAAGGTTGTGCTGAAACTCAGCTTCGTTTCCAACATCTGTTGCACCAGCCTCCAATCATTGGACGTGAACCGCCCATCTCGGTCACTCACGATGCTGCGGGGCACACCGTGAAGCCATACTATGTTATCCACATATAACTTCGCCAGTTTCTCCACAGGATCATCCTTCCTATGCAGAATGAAGTGCAACACTTTCGTTAGACGATCTACGACCACCCAATTGGCGTCGTTCCCCTTCTGCGACCTTGGCAACCCGTGCACAAAGTCCATAGTAATGTCGTCGAACTTCCACTCCGGAATAGGCAAGGACTTCAAGAATCCTCCCAGCTTTTGGCATTCCGCCTTCACCAAGGTGTACAACCCCGTGTTCGTCGAATGGGCCCCATCAGGAAGATCGAGCGGACCGCACCCAAGCGTCAAGCAGACATGTGGCAAGAGGCTGGTCTGTTCCCGCTCGGTTCAGGAGAGCGAGCTAGGCGAGACGACTCCCCTATCCCTCCCGCTCGCTCAGAGAATCTTCGAACCGATACTCGCGGATGGGCTCGATGACCCGCGATCTGCGAGCCGTTCGGAGGGCCACAATGGCCGCCAGTCCGTCCCCTATATGCGACCTGGCCACCTATCCGCCTCGGCAGAGGACTGGCAGGTCACGGCGATCCGGCTCGCGTTCGCCCGAGAGGAGTAGGCGAGCCGCTAGAACCAGGTCGCGCCCGCCTCACGCGGAGAGGGATTGATGGCGAGCTGACACCCCCCCCCCCCCCATGGGTGCGAATAGCTGTTCAGAATAGCGGAGCCACGCTGTTGGCAGACCAGGTTGGACTGCGCATAGCTGTTCGGGACAGCGGAGTTTGGCTGTTGGCAGACCCAACCAAGGGCTTTTTGGTACTTTCAGGTCAGTTCTTCTGGTTATTGGCAGTTCAGATTCCAAAAACTATAAATAATACCCAAGGGGTACCTTAGGAGGCACGCTTTCAGTGCCTCCCTGCTCCAGTTTTCACGAGCCTTCTGAGGATATCTTATCTCGGCTTCTGGCTAAGGAGGGGAAGCGCTCTGAGATCTTCCGGGTTTGTGGTGGGACCTCCCTGCTGAGCCCTTGGGTCTGTTTATCCTTGTCTTCTTTGTTGTTTTTCTTGCAGAAGTGAAGTAGGCACGAGGCCACCCCTTCCCAAAGGGTCGAACTCCACAGGAAGTCGGATTCCGGTTTCAACATTTTGGTGCGGTGAGCGTGGATAGTGGTCAGTGCAGAAAAGCTTTAGCGAGTTCAATGACAGGAGGACGGGGATCTGACGGGCAGACCTCGCCACCGCCCCCGCCTCTCGCAACGGTGGGGATGTTGGAAGACTTCAGGAACGAGGTGCTGGGCCTCGTCAAGTTCGCACTCGGCGCGCGGGCCGAGTGCTCGACTCCGGCATCCCAGATCAAAGCTGCCCCCTCTTTGGGCGAGGACGCCCCCGGCAGGCGAGCCGGGAAGGAAGTGGCCGAGGAAGGCGGGGGTGTGAGCTCCCCGGGCGCGAGCTCTTCCCCGACTCGGCAACCCGAGGCCGGTACGGCAGGCTAGGCTCGCGAGACTCGTCAGCTTGCCCAATGGGGGGAGGCAGTCCTTTCAGCGAGCTAGTCTCCTCAGCTCCTGTTCCAAACGGGTTCAGGGAGCCCGAGATGTCCTACTACACCGGGAAGGGAGACCCGGTACAGCATGTCCAATGGTTCGAGGATGTGGTCTCCATCCGTCAGATGTCGGGCGGATTCAAATGTCGACTCTTTGCCATCACCCTCCGGGAGAAGGAAAGGGAGTGGTTCCACCAGCTCCCGACCAGCTCCATCTACTGCTTCGAGGACCTGCGCCGAGGGTTCATGCTGAGATTCACCACCTCGAAGAAGAGGAAGAAGGAGTCCGAGTCTTTGTTCCACATTAAGCAGGAAGTGAACGAGACGTTGGGGAGCTATGTGGACCGATTTCAGGAGGAAGTTACTCAGGTCCAGGAGATGCCGGGCCATAGTCTGATGATGGCCTTTACCCTGGGCCTGCAGCAGGGGTTCTTCCAAATGGAGCTGAAGATAGTTCCTCCCCTCTCCTACGAGGAGTTGATGGAGAGGGCGGCGAGAGAGGTCGACGGGGAGGTGTCGAACCCGGAGTTTGCAAGGAAGCTGGCCAGGTGGGCCGCGAAAGAAGAGAAGGAGTCAAGAGGAGGTAAGGGACAGGAGGAGAGAAGAGGAGAGCCTAGGCAGAGGGAGCAAAGGCAGCTCCAGGGGCAGCAGCAACCAAGGTGTGGGCATCAGGAGCACGACCGTCGGCTGGGATGGAGACCTGAGTGGCAGGGGCAGGGGCCACGGAGAGGGTACTACTGAAGGGGTCACCACCAAGGGAGGCAAGATCAGTTCCACCCTCCGGGCTGGAGGCAGGGCTAGAGGCCCCGGCTCCCCGATCAGGAGGAGGCCATGGCCATATCCTTGGGAGAAAGGAGGGGGATAATGAGGAGGAGGAGCAGAGAGGTTAGGGTGGAGCTGCCCTATTGGGACTTCCATTAGGAAGAGGGGCACGCCACGGCCACCTGCCCGGAATTCCTCGAGATGAGAGGGAATAGGGAACAGCAGCAGCAGCAGGGAGGTCGGC
Organism: Platanthera guangdongensis; assembly: GCA_039583875.1. Classification (NCBI taxonomy): domain Eukaryota; kingdom Viridiplantae; phylum Streptophyta; class Magnoliopsida; order Asparagales; family Orchidaceae; genus Platanthera; species Platanthera guangdongensis. Next base: position 134,153,634 of record CM077161.1, on the reverse strand, counting down.
AAGAAGTGAGGATTGAGGAGGTCCTGCCTCGGGCGGAGGAGGATCGGTGCGAAGACCGGGTGGATGTTGGAACCCGAGGGGGGATCGGAGTGATCCATGGGGGAGTAGGGGTCGAGGCTTCCCGCAAGGCAAGCCTCCACACCATGTATCGGCGAAGCGTCACCTCCACATCCCAAACCCCACCCCTGGAGGAGAGGATCACATTCTCCAGGAGCGATATGCCAGACCACGAGGACCCATTTTGCGATGCGCTGGTCATCAAGGCAGCCATCGAGAATTTCACTGTCTCCCGAATCCTCGTGGACAACGGGAGCTCCATCAACGTCGTCTTCAAAAAGGCGTTTGACGCAATGAAAGTGGAGTCAAAGAGGGTGCTGTCCTCAGATGGACCCTTGTTCGGGTTTTCAGGAGAAAGGAAGGAAGTAGAGGGAGGAGTTAGCCTCCATATTACCTTGGGGGGGCAGTCCCGAAACTGCAGGTTCATCATCGTGGACGCTCCCAGGAGCTACAGAGCCATCTTCGGGAGGCCCCTTATCAGCGCCTTCCGCTGCGTCCCCTCATCTTTCCATCAGTGCTTAAAGTTCAACACCGAGGGGGTTCAGGTCAGGGTCAGAGGGGATCCCAAGGTGGCGCGGGAGTACTATGTCACCGCAGTGAACACCATCTCTTGGATGGAGGGAGCCGAAGAGATGGGGCGAAGGATGGAGGAGGCAGGGGAGGAAGCAGGAGAGGGGGAGCTGGAAATGAAGAACCGCGCAGAAGAAAGGGCGGCAGGAGAAGCTCCGGAGGAAGTGGTCGAAGTGAGGGCCGTGGGAGAAGAGATGGAGGTAGAGGTCCCCGTTACGGAGTAAGGGGATGCTGAAGGATGGGGGGAGCAGTCTAGGCTGGAGGATGCAGAGGAAGTGGTGGAGCTAGAAGTGCTCACCAGAGGAGGCAGGATGGAGATGATCCGCGTCTGCGGGGGGCTCACCCCGGAGGACCAAGGCAGGATGCTGGAGTGCATCCAGAAGAACGTGGACATCTTCGCTTGGAACGCCGCGGAGATTCCGGGGGTTGACGCGGATGTGGCCTGCCACCGCCTCAACCTGGACCCGAGAACACGCCCCGTTCAGCAGAAGAAGAGGTCCACTGCGGACAAGCTGGCGGAGCCCATCAGGGAGGAGGTGGCGAAACTCCTCAAGGCCGGCTTTGTGTCTGAGATTCAGTACCCCGGATGGGTCTCCAACGTGGTTATGGTTAAAAAGGAGACTGCCGATGGAGGATGTGTATCGATTTTTCCTTACTTAATAAAGCTTGTCCTAAGGACTGTTATCCTTTGCCTCGAATCGACGCGCTGGTTGACTCAGCCATCGGTTATTCTGTAATGAGTTTTTTAGATGCTTTTTCAGGTTATCATCAGATCTGGATGCACCCCCCAGACATCAAAAATGTCTCGTTCATCACAGGGGATGGATGCTACTGCTACAAGATGATGCCCTTCGGGCTGAAGAATGCTGGGGCAACCTACCAGAAAATGATGGATAGGGTCTTCAAGGGGCAGAGGGGGAGGAATTTTGAGGTGTATGTGGATGACCTCATGATCAAAAGTCGGGATGTGGACTCCCACCTCCGGGACCTGGAGGAGACCTTTGCCACCCTGCGCAAATATAAGATGCGATTGAATCCCCTAAAATGTGTCTTTGGGGCCAGCGGGGGAAAGTTCTTGGGGCATCTCCTCACCCCCGCGGGCGTCGAACCGAATCCAGATAAGGTCAGGGAAATCTTGGAGCTAGGTTCCCCGCAGAATGCTAAGGAGGTCCAACGGCTGACGGGGAAGCTAGCAGGGCTGAGTCGTTTCCTTTCTCGGGTAGGGGAGAAATGCTCCCCCTTCTTCAAAACGTTGAGGGGTGGTCAGAGGTTTGAATGGACCAAGGAGTGCGAGGAGGCGTTCCAGGCCCTCAAAGTGCAGTTGACACAGGCTCCGCTGCTCCAAGGGCCGAAGGAGGGGAGGACATATTCCTATATCTAGGGGTCGGGGCGGAGGCCTTGAGCTCGGTTTTAGTTTGTGAAGAGAGGAAGAGGCAGCTCCCTATTTATTACGTGAGCCGGGTCCTGAGGAAGGCCGAGCTTCGGTATCCTATTTTGGAGAAGCTAGCTTTTGCCCTAATCATCTCGGCCAGGAGGCTGCGACCTTACTTCCAGGCACACACAGTCCGAGTGGTGACCGACCATCCTCTCCGCAACATCTTTGAGGGGGTGGAGCATTCAGGAAGGCTGGTTAAGTGGTCGGTGGAACTCAGCGAGTTCTATGTCTCCTTCGTTCCGTGGCTCTCGATCAAAGCTCAAGCGATGGCCGACTTCTTGGCCGACTACGTGGTTGAAGTAGCGGAGGAAGAACTCACCCGCCCGACTCCTTGGAAGGTGAGAGTGGATGGTGCCTCAGGGAGGCATTCCCTTGGAGTGGGGGTGATCCTGTAAAGCCCTCAGGGGACTCGAATTGAGCAGACGGTGGTGGTGCACTTTCCCATTACCAACAACCAAGCCGAGTACGAGGCTGTGATAGCAGGGCTATGCCTAGCCAGGGAGCTGGGGGTGTCAGATGTGGAGGTCCTTACTGACTCCATGGTAGTAGCTTCCCAGATCAACGGGCAGTTCGAGGCAAGGGAGCCCACCCTGCGATCGTACCTGGCCAAGGTGAAGGGGGTCATCGGCACTTTCCAAACCTTCTCCATCCGACACGTACCCAGGGAAGAAAATGAACAAGCCGACCAACTAGCAAAGCATGGTCCCCAGGCGGGGGGTACCATCACCGACTTGTTCCGCCCCTCCATCGAAGAGGGAGAGCTCATGCAAATCGATCAACAAGCTTTGTGTATGGATCCAGTTGTGGCTTTCCTCTCTACGGGATAGTATCCGGAGGGGGTAGATAAGAAGAAACTGAGGCACAAGTCAGCATATTACCAACTCCAGGACGGGCAGCTATACAGGAAGACCCTCTCAGGGATGCTGGCTCGCTGCGTGACCGAGCACGAAGTACGAAGGATCTTGGAGGAAGTCCACTCCGGGGAATGTGGGAGTCACTCCGGGAGTCGGACCCTGGAAGGGAGGATAGTCAGGCAGGGGTATTTCTGGCCCACCCTGGGCCGAGACGCCGCAGAGTTCGCAAGAAGATGTCATAAGTGCCAGCTGTTTGCCCCTCTCCAGCTACAGCCGGCCCAGCGACTCAGAAGTATCACGGCCCCATGGCCCTTCGCAATTTGGGGAATGGATTTGGTTGGACCATTCCCCCAAGCCAGCGGTCAGAGAAGGTTCCTCCTAGTAATGATTGACTACTTCTCAAAGTGGATGGAGGTGAAGGCGCTGGCCAAGGTGACCTCCCAGGTGATCAGGAACTTTGTTTGGGGGGAGATCATCTGTCGCCATGGGCTGCCCCAGGCCATCGTCACAGACAACGGGCCCCAGTTTGCCAGTGCCGAATTCACCAGCTTCTGCGAACAGCTTGGAATCGACCTCAGGTTCGCCTCGGTCCATCACCCCAGGAGCAACGGGCAGGTAGAGGACTCAAATAAGATCATTGTCAACCTCCTCAAGAAGAAGATGGAGAATTTGAAGGGGAGTTGGGTGGAGCAGCTTCCCGCAGTTCTTTGGGCCCTAAGAACCACCCCCAACACGGCTACGGGAGAGACCCCCTTCAAACTCTCCCACGGGTGTGAAGCAGTGCTCCCCGTGGAATTCGAAGTCCAAACACCTCGAGTCATTGCGTCCAAGGAAGGCCGGGAGGAGTGGCAAGCGGAGAATGAGGAGGAGCTGAGGCTCTCCCTTGACATGGTGGAGGAGCTGAGGGACCTTTCCGCTATCCGACAGGAGGAGGTGAAAAGAAGGATGGCCAAGTACTTTGACAAGCATATCAGGGTCAAGCAGTTCGTGGAGGGAGACTTGGTGCTGAAGAAGGTGGATGCAGCAGGGAGGTCGGCATCCGTAGGGAAGCTCAGTCCCAGTTGGGAGGGACCATTTATTGTAAAGGAAGCTTTGAAGTCAGGAGGCTATCGACTCCAAAATATAGAGGGCAAGACCCTGAGTCACACCTAGAGTGGTGACGACTTGAAACGTTTTTTCCCCTGAAACATGTAAGCGATACTTTTGTTATAATAAATTTCTTCAACGCTCCAGTACTGTCATAGTCGGCCTGCATAGAGAAATGGAATGTGTTTGGACCCCGAGAAGATCCCGCTGTCAGGCTCTCACCTAGCTGGCAGGGCCGGAAGTCACTCGGTGTCATCCGTGGGCCTCGAGAAGATCCCGCTGCCAGGCTCTCACCTAGCTGGCAGGGCCGGAAGTCACTCGATGGAGGTAGTTGTGGACCCCGAGCAGATCCTGCTGTCAGGCTCTCACCTAGATGACAGGGCCGGAAGTCACTCGGTGTCATCCGTGGGCCTCGAGAAGATCCCGCTGCCAGGCTCTCACCTAGCTGGCAGGGCCGGAAGTCACTCGATGGCGGTAGTTGTGGACCCCGAGCAGATCCCGCTGTCAGGCTCTCACCTAGATGATAGGGTCGGAAGTCACTCGGTGTCATCCGTGGGCCTCGAGAAGATCCCGCTGCCAGGCTCTCACCTAGCTGGCAGGGCCTGAAGTCACTCGATGGCGGTAGTTGTGGACCCCGAGCAGATCCCGCTGTCAGGCTCTCACCTAGCTGACAGGGCCGGAAGTCACTCGGCGTCATCCGTGGGCCTCGAGAAGATCCCCCTGCCAGGCTCTCACCTAGCTGGCAGGGCCGGAAGTCACTCGATGGCGGTAGTTGTGGACCCCGAGCAGATCCCGCTGTCAGGCTCTCACCTAGATGGCAGGGCCGGAAGTCACTCGGTGTCATCCGTGGGCCTCGAGAAGATCCTGCTGCCAGGCTCTCACCTAGCTGGCAGGGCCGGAAGTCACTCGATGGCGGTAGTTGTGGACCCCGAGCAGATCCCGCTGCCAGGCTCACACCTAGCTGGCAGGGCCGGAAGTCACTCGGTGTCATCCGTGGGCCTCGAGAAGATCCCCCTGCCAGGCTCTCACCTAGCTGGCGGGGCCGGAAGTCACTCGATGGCGGTAGTTATGGACCCCGAGCAGATCCCGCTGTCAGGCTCTCACCTAGCTGACAGGGCCGGAAGTCACTCGGTGTCATCCGTGGGCCTCGAGAAGATCCCGCTGCCAGGCTCTCACCTAGCTGGCAGGGCCGGAAGTCACTCAATGGCGGTAGTTGTGGACCCCGAGCAGATCCCGCTGTCAGGCTCTCACCTAGATAGCAGGGCCGGAAGTCACTCGGTGTCATCCGTAGGCCTCGAGAAGATCGCGCTGCCAGGCTCTCACCTAGCTGGCGGGGGAAGGGAGGGAAGCCACTCGACGGTGTCGATTAGGGGCTGGCGTCCCGAAGGTTAACCGAAAGGGGGGGTCTAGCATAATTATCCAGCCCCCAAAAAGACGGCCGAAAGGAGGCGAGATCCTAGGCGAGAACCCGCGAGCAATCTGATGACCTAGGCGAGCGACGAGCCGGCTCGCCTCACTTGGCGGGCGAGTAGCCACCTCAGTGGGGCTGGGCCGCGGAGGCAGGTCACCCCACGTGGTAATAGTAAGTATGCGTGTGAGGCAGGCAAAGAAGCATTTATAAGAGCATTAATAGATGAAAAACACAGTCTAGGCGCGGCTCGCGCTTACATCTCAAAAAACTAAAAATACATGGTGTATACATCTAAAAAGCAAATGACAAAGAAGCGAGGGCGATGCAAGATCCTGGGCGGGGAGTCCTAGATGGGCTGGAAGGACTTATCCCCAGGATCCGGCACAGGGAGGAATAGCGCCGGCACCACGTCGCTCGATGAGAGTTCCGCGGCCTCGCTCTTGAGTAGATCCGCACGTCGCAACATCTGCATCGTGTACTTCGCGGCGCTGGCGGCGTTTTTCAGCATCAGCACCTCCAACTCGTGGTTAGAATGGTGTTCGAGCGGGCAGCCCCTGTTATCCGATGGAGGGACAGCTGCGGCAGCCTCCAGCTCGCGCACCCGCGCCTCCAGCGCTGACTTGTCCTGACCAAGGGCGGCGATCTCGGCACCCATCCGACTGGCCGTCGCCGCGTCCTGAAAAAAGGAAAAGGAGTCGTAAGGTGGATTTGCGAGAAAAAGCGGCGATTGAGAGTAAACACATACCACCCCTCCCAAGTACTGCGTGAGGGTCTCCTCGGCCGCGTCGGCCCGCTTCCTCTGGAGATCCGCGTCCTCCTGAGTGAGTTTTTGGGCCTCCTCCTTCTCGTCCGCCAACTTCTGGAGGGAGGTGGCGTTGCGCTCCAGCTGGGTGCAGCGCCTCCCAACCATGTGGGCCAGCTCCAGGCCGCGCAGTTGGGCCCGCGCGCTCTTATGCACCAGTACTCACGTTGCCTCCTTGTCGTAGATAGCGGCGTCCTCTCGCGAGTAGAGGCCGAAGGAGAAGTTATAGGCCTCCCCGCCGATGGTATCCTGCTCCAACCAACTCGGCAACAGGGTTGAGACCACCGCGCGATTTGACTCCTTGACCCATGACGGAAGTGGAACGCCGAGCTCGTCCAGGTACTTCTCGCCGTAACCGAAGTTACGGTGCCCTCTCGGTACCGGCTTCGCAGCAGTTTGCGACCCGTCCGGCGGCGCGGAGGTGCCCGCCGCCCCGCCAGGGGTGTCGCTGGTCGAAGCGACCAAAGGGGGAAGACCCTCGGTCGGTTGATCCGCCGGGGCCTTACCTTTTCTCTGGCCCCCGGCGAGTTGCTGCCCCGTAGTCTTCTCCATCTTGGGCGGGGGAACAGGCTGTACGCCGCCCTGCCGCTTCTTAGCAAGGACCGACGGGGCGTCGCGCTGAGCGGCGTCTGCGGCCTGAGCCCGGGAGAGGACCCCGGGGGGAATCCGCGCACTCTCATAGGGGGGATAAAGGGGAACATCCCGCTCGCCTGCCAAGAAGAGAGGGTAAGACCAAAGAAAAAAAGAACAGGACAGAGCAGTGGCGAGTGGCAAACCTCCCCCTGGTGGGACGGCGGCAAGGTCATCAAGGTTGCGGCGCAAGTACACGACCTCGAAGTTCTTCCCGGCGAAGAACCCGCACAAGTCGGCCTCGTGGCCCCCCAGGCTGGGCGGGCGGTAACTCGCCTCGCTGAGCTGCACCGGCGAGAAGGGGACTTTGCCGAAATCCCCTTGACGAACCAGAACTTTTTGAGCCAGTTGTGACTCTTATTTACAGTCTCCCGCACCTTGAGGTGGGCGCTGGAGAAATAGGCGGTCCCGTCCCGGTTCGCACGGAAGGAGAATAGCTTGCGGAAAACTGTGAGACTGAACTCGACTCGCTCCTCCCGCAGAAAGCAGGCGAACCGTACCATAACAGCTATGGAGTTTGGGGTCATCTAACCTAGGACGACCCCGAAGTACTTCAGCACTTGGCATACCTCAGGCCACAGAGGAAGCCGCAGACCCACCTCAAAGTGAGCCAGGGGTATGGCGAGCTCGTCCCTGGAAAAATCGTTGATCTTCTCTCCTTCCCCGGGCCGTCTCGCCGAAAATCCCGGCGGGACGTGGTCGCCGAAGGCATCTAGGTACTCACGCTCTGAGATGACGGCGTGGGGAAAGTCGTGCTCTGAGAAGGTCCAGGCGCATTTGCTCTGCCCGTCCGCATCGCCGCCGCCGCCGCCCATTCCGCCGAACTGCCGCCGTTCGAGCGAGACAGATCCAGAAGGCGAACGCGAGCCATACCTCGCGAAGAGCAGGAAACGGGGGAGTGTTTTGAAGCGGTGGGAGGATAAGAACCGGCAGGGCCTATTTATAGGGAGAGAGCAAGGGCGGGAAATTTCCCGCCGAATGGAGAGGTGCGTGTAACAAAAATCAGGCCTGACGGTTCGACTTCCCAACGCGCAATCGCACCGCCAAGGCCGATCAGGCACGGGCCACGCCCCATCGCATCCGTGCAAGAATTGAGCGGGCGAGTCTCGGCCCGCACCCGCCCAGGATTCCGAGCGAGTCAGGGAGACTCCTGGCTGGCGAGCCCCTCGGCTCGCTCCCGCCACGATCGGGATGGCGGGTTGAGCGAATCCATCCCCTGACCTGCCCTCGCCCGCAGGGGTAAGGCGAGCAGAGGACGCGGGTACCCTCGAGCCCGCCCCGCGGAGAATAAAAGCCGCAATATGGTAATTTCGACATGCATCAGGAATCAAAAATTAGGCCCACAGGCGGGAAAAGAGAGTCGCAAATCATTACAGATCCAGAATAAGTCTTTGAAATAATAGCAACCCAGCGACACCCCGTGAACAGGAGGGGAGGAGGGGTGGATCATTATTGGATCCACTTCCATCTGCCCCGCCGTTGCGTTCCGGTTCGCGGCGGCACGCGAGGATAGTGATAATCGCGCACCGCCACCAGCTCCTGTTGGGCCAGGCCAACTTGTTCTAAGGCACTCCTTAGGCGCTCCTCGGCCCACGTAATGTGCACGCCGGGTGAAGTGACCTCGCCACATTCTGCTGCGCGCGGGGCCCCCTCCAGGGCCACAAGCCGAGCCTCGGTGTCGGCCTTGTCTTGGTCGACCCTCTTCACGAGCTCCTGAAGCAGCAAAGTGTGTTTCTGGAACAGCCGCGTCACCTACCTCTTCATCCCCACCGCATCAGTCGGGTCGCCCAGGTAATTTGAAATGCCATCCACATCAGGCGGAGGCGAGTACCCTTCACTCATCTCCATTTCGGAGGAGATCATGTTATAGCCTGCAAAAGGGGCAATTCAGAAGGAACGAGCGAGAACAAGGCAAGCGCTGAGCACGAGCTTACCAGGGGTTGGCACGTCGTCCATGCCGATGGAAGGACGAGAGGAGCCCGGCCGACCCTGAAAGGGTTCTCCCTCGAGGGTCGCAAGAGATTTCCCTAGTACGGGGGGAATTGGAGGGCGAAGGGTATTCGGGGGTGGGTGGTCCAGACCTGAGGGACTATCAGCCCCCTCAGATGACAAGGGAGGGGGGCGATCCCCCCCCCCCCCCCCCCCCCGTCCTCCTCGTCTTCACGAGGCAGTGCCTGCAAGACGAAGGACCAGAGATGTAACAACAAGCAGAGAAGGAAGGTCCCGTACCTCAGAAGCGACCTCAACACCAGTCGTCGAGCCGGAACCTGGGAAGTTATTCGTCGGGGACCGCCTCACGATCTTTCCCTCCACCGGCCTAAAGATAGGGCCGAGAGACCCACGCGCTAACCAAGGGGCAGCCTCGAGGGCCTCCTCCCGAGTTTTTTGGCCAGCGACCGCCAGGCGGGCTCGCACCTCTTCGCTAACCGGCATCAGGAAGCTGCGGTCCGCTTGAAAAACGAGATGGTCTGGGGAGACCCCCCTGGGCTCAGTGGTTTATTTATAGCCGAGTAGTGGGGCCCCACCAGAAGATTCCCTGCCAGCTCAGCACAGTACTCGCCGAACACGCGAGTTGGATGATTCTTTCCGAGCTTGTATCAAGCTCAAAAAGAGCGGGGATTGTGTACAACCCCGTGTTCGTCGAACGGGCCCCACCAGGAAGATCGAGCGGACCGCACCCAAGCGACAAGCAGACATGCAGCAAGAGGCTGGTCCGCTCCCGCTTGGTTCAGGCGAGCGAGCTAGGCGAGACGACTCCCCTATCCCTCCCGCTTGCTCAGAGAATCGTCAAACCGATACTCGCGGATGGGCTCGATGACCCGCAATCTGCGAGCCGTTCGGAGGGCCACAATGGCCGCCAGTCCGTCCCCTATACCCGACCTGGCCACCTATCCGCCTCGGCAGAGGACTGGTAGGTCACGGCGGTCCGGCTCACGTTCGCCCGAGAGGAGTAGACGAGCCGCTAGAACCAGGTCGCGCCCGCCTCACGCGGAGAGGGATTGATGGCGAGCTGACCCCCCCCCCCCCCCCCCCCATGGGTGCGAATAGCTGTTCAGAACAGCGGAGCCACGCTGTTGGCAGACCAGGTTGGACTGTGCAAAGCTGTTTGGGACAACGGAGTTTGGCTGTTGCAGACCCAACCAATGGCTTTTTGGTAATTTCAGGTCAGTTCTTCTGGTTATTGGCAGTTCAGATTCCAAAAACTATAAATAAGACCCAAGGGGTACCTCAGGAGGCACGCTTTCAGTGCCTCCCTGCTCCAGTTTTCAAGAGCCTTCTGAGGATATCTTAGCTCGGCTTCTGGCTAACGAGGGGAAGCGCTCTGAGATCTTCCGGGTTTGTGGTGGGACCTCCCTGCCGAGCCCTTGGGTCTGTTTCTCCTTGTCTTCTTTGTTGTTTTTCTTGCAGAAGTGAAGTAGGCACGAGGCCACCCCTTCCCCAAGGGTCGAACTCCACAGAAAGCCGAATTCCGGTTTCAACACAAGGCGCATGTCTGACACTTCTCCAAGTACAGTGCCACATCCTTTTTCAGTCCTGGCCACCAGAACAATTTCTTAACATCGCGGTACATCGTTATGCTCCCCGGGTGAATCGAGTACTTGGTATGATGCTCCTCATACAACAATTCCTCCCGCAGATTGCCCACATTTGGGACGCACAAACGACCGTCTTTCCAAAGCAATCCATCAACAACCTCATATTGGGAATTTGACCCATCCAAAGCCTCTATCATGAGTTGCTTCAAGCTGCTATCCACATCCAAAGCCTGCTGAATCCGATTAGCCAGGTCATACTAAACTTCCGTCCAGTTCAATAGTGCTTCATCACTCGACTGCTTGTCCACGCTAGGGCCCTGCGGCTCAATGGATCCGCAACTGCATTGCCCTTCCCAGGCATGTAATGGATCGTGAAAGTATAGTCCCCCAGGAACTCCATCCATCTACGCTGCCGCATGTTCAGATCTTTCTGATCCAACAAATATTTTAGGCTTTTATGGGTGGTATAGATGTCGACCTTCACCCCATACAAGTAGTACCTCCACAACTTCAAGGCAAAAATCACGGCCGCTAACTCCAAGTCATGGACCGAATAATTCCTCTCAAGCACTTTTAGCTGTCTCGAGCCATACGCTATAGCGCTTCCATGCTGCAGTAGAACACAGCCCAATCCACTGCCCGAAGCATCACTGTAGATTTCAAAACCTTTGGTCCCACTCGGCGAACTCAGCACAGGCATCGTGGACAACCGACTCTTCAACTCCTCAAAAGCTCGCACGCACTCCGGCGTCCAAATGAACTTTTGCTCCTTCCTCGTCAAAGTAGTGAGAGGTAACGCTATCCGCGAGAAGTTCTCCACGAAGCGCCTGTAATAGCCGTCAAGTCCCAAAAAACTCCGGACTTCTGCTACTGTAGAAAGCACATGCCACTCTCGTATCACAACAATCTTCGCAGGATCCATTGCAATCCCCTCTCCACTTACTATATGACCAAGGAACGCCACTAAGGACAACCAAAACTCGCATTTGGAGAACTTGGCGTACAATTGATTCCTCCTCAGCGTCTCCAATACCAAGTGCAGATTCCTGAAGTGATCTTCCTCACTCTGCGAGTACACCAAAATGTCGTCGATGAAGATGATCACAAAATGGTCCAAGTACTCCCTGAAAGTCTTGTTCATCAAATCCATGAACACCGACGACGCATTCGTCAGCCCAAATGGCATGACCGTAAACTCGTAATGCTCGTATCTCATACTGAACGCTATCTTAGGGATATCACTCTCCCTTATCCTCAGCTGATAATAAGCAGACTTCAAATCCAATTTAGAGTACACCGTCGACCCGACTAACTAATCAAATAGATCATCAATCCTTGTGATCGGGTACTTGTTCTTTTCCGTTAGCTTGTTCAGCTCTGAATAATCGATACTTAGTCTCAAGTTTCCGTCCTTCTTCTTAACAAAAAGGACCGGTGCGCTCCAAGGCGACGAACTTGGACGCACATACCATTGCTCCAACAACTCTTGAAGTTGCACCTTCAGCTCCGTCAACTCCTTAGGCGCTAGCCGATACAGAGAGCGTGATACAGGTTTCACACCTAGTACTAGCTCAATAGTGAAATCTATCTCCCGTTGAGGCGGGGCTCCGGGAAAATCGGCAAGGAACACATCAGGGTACTCAGCTACCACAGAAATACTATCCAAAGTAGGCTTAGGCTTTGCAACCTCCACTAGCGTAAAGAACAGCTCCGCACCAGCACGAACCTCCTTCACCACCTGAAGAGCAGACATCAACGTCTTGCTCGACCCTTTCAAGCCCGAAAAAGTCGTCTCATCTTGACTTCCTTGCGACCACAATCAATATAGGCTTGCTGCTCCGAGAGCCAGTCCATGCCAAATATCACGTCGAACTCCACCAGAGGTAGCAACGATGCTTGCAAGTCAAACTCTTGATTCCCGATACGAATCTTAACACTGCAGATTCTATCCGCGTGCATCGAACACCCATTGGGCAACAACACATCCAGTTTTTCCTTCGCCATCGAAGAAGGTACTCCGATGCGCGATATGAAGCATTCGGACAAAAAGGAGTGTGAAGCTCCCGTATCAAATATTGCCCTCGTCGGATTCTCACAAATCAAAACAAATCCTAAACAAGTAGTGGTAAGGTAACACGCGCATAACAAGTATTTAAAATTTAACTTGCTATAAATTTAAATCGTACCTGTCACCACATTCGCTTGCTTGATGGCCTCCTGTTGGCCAAGATTATAAACTCTTGGTTGATCCGGAGCGTAATGGGACGCGGTTGACTCCACCGTCTTGCCCTTCTCTTCATAAGTTGCTCCCAAATTCCTCTCGGACTTGGGACGTCCGCTCCAGCAGTTACGGGAAAAGTGCCCCGGCTTTCCACAAGTAAAACATGCACCCGGGGTCCAACCCGTAGTCACCCCAGAAGCACCAAAAGAGGGGGCTGGACCCGAAGTCCTAGCCTTCTTGTAGAACTTATGGTAACCAGACTTTCGAAGTAGTCGGCACTTTAAACTCCGTCTTCTTATCACCAGAGCTTTTCTTTGCTTGCACATTCTTCAAGTCCTTCTCCAAGGACCAGGCCGTGTTGACCAGGGTCAAGAAGCACTGCGTTATCGGCCCCGAGAGCAGTAGCCTCAAGTCATCTCTCAGACCTTCGTAGAAACGGTTGGTCTTACGCTCCTCATCCGCAAACATAGAGCTAACATACCGACCCAACCGAGTAAACTCGTGGAGATACTCATCCACGCTACTCTCTCCTTGCACCAACCTTTGGAACTCATTCTCCAATGTTATCCTCTGCGCTGAAGGGAGGTACCTTGCCAAGAACAGTCTCGAGAACTCTTCCATAGAGACGTCTATAAGTCGCCTTCCTCTCAAGAGATACAGCTCTAGACCTTCCCACCACAACCTCGCATCCCTGCCCAACAGGAATGTAGCTATAGAGGTCATCTGCCACTCCTCCATTTCAGTAGCTGTCAGGACTCTCTTCACTCGGAAGAGCCAGTCTTCAACTTGATATGGGGTTCCCAACCCCGAGAATATAGGATGATTGAAGCTCATAATGTGCTTGAGCTGCCTTTCAGTCGCTCTCCTCGGCACCACAGGTTCCACCACTACCTGGTCCACTCTTCTCGGTTCATCCCTTTGAAGAGGTACCTGCTCAATCGTAGGAGCGGGCTGCTGTATTTGCCATGCAGGCTGTGCATTGATCATGGCAAACACTGCTTCGGCAACCAATCGTATGGTTTCAGCCGAGGGAGGTGTTACAGGAGTATCATTTGGTGCACTACTAGCCTCAGAAACTCAGCGTTCTGACGGCCCAGCACGGCTTCTGGTCATCTATAGTTGTACAAAACACCGTTAAGCTACCATACAAAATTGCAAAAGCAATTATAGGAACACGCAGGTTCCCCAAACACGTGTATTTTCATTCATAAGTGGACATTCATGGGTTCTTTTGATGTTATTACGATGACGCACACACATGTACTCACCACCCCTTAAAATAATTCGTCCACAAATTCATTTAAGCCTGACCGAAACCAGTAGTCTAATACCAAATTGTAACACCACATATCCGTCACATAACATATAGCAGTAGGTCCGGCCGGGGCCCGATGCCATATACCATAGACAGACCGGGCGGTTACTCAATGGAAACCATCCAACTAATTACCAACGTCCTACACAGAGTCATTCTAGCGGAAGCAATTATTAAAAGTTGCAAAATAAAGAACCCAGCACGAGCATGAATGTCCACTACTCAAACCAATCGGAATGAAGTACATTACACAAGTACAGTGGCCTTAAGGCCTTACAAATGTTTACTCATATTATAATGTTTTCCATACCATGGCACGCAGGCCGGTCACACATGAATAAAGCTAGTAAACACTCAAAATTAGGCCTTCGAGGGCCGGCTCAGCAACTTGGGCTTTAGTCCGCTATTTACCGCTTGGCTCCGCAGCACCTGCAAGCAACAACCCACCGCAACGGTGGCAAACAAAGGCAACGGTCAGCTATGTTGACAAAATTATAACAATGCCGCCCCCAAACTCGGGGCGGCGATGCTCCTTCCCTGCACTTATTTAGCATAACCAAGCATTATAGAGTAATAACACTACATCACAGGCATAGGCACGCACAACCACACACCCCGTGCTCTCAGGGCACATTCTCGGTGAACCGACCAACGTCACATCAATTTAAGCCATAGACATTGCGGTCTCACCACCGCCACTTGGACGGCCAATCTCGTGAGCATTTGTCTTTCTAGCATTGGTCACGTCGTTTTAAGCCATAGACCGCCTAAGACCCTCCATCCATGCCAACGGCTCCAACCAAACGACATAGAGCGGGTACGGTTCTGCCAAACCCGTGCTCACATTGCAATGATAATTTAAGCAATATGCGCGGGTCAAACTTTCCCAAGTCCCAATCCGATTAGATACTTTACATAACTCAGTTATGTGCAAGTTGGCTCCCAGGCCACCAAGTCGGCAGAATCACGCATCTGCCTAGTTTTCCGGGTGCACCTTGGAGTTAATCCCCAAGGCTCCCTGTTGCAATCTACCGCGTAGAAACCCCGAAAAACAACCATTCGTGCGGAGTCTTCTCCGGCCATTCATGCAATGCAACATCACCGATCCAGACCAACTTGTCCGGGTAGGCTTCACACATCATGCCTATATCCATTCTCGATTATGGACTCTACATGTACACAATGGGGACTATTCATGTCTACCCAAAGGAACGCCTCAACTCACCGCAAACTCATGAGAGCGGGCTTCCTATGCAAAGGAAAAGAGGACTTCACATGTCCTAGGATGAGAATCGTTACCATAGCATTTATCCTTGGCGCCATGGAGATGTATGCGGATGAAAAGCAGCGCAATCTCCTTGCCTCCGTAGATCCGAAGTAGGCTCGCGATTTGGAGCTCCGAAGCTCCGTCAGTGACTGGATCTAGGCTCCTTCTTCCTCCTTGCTCTCCCCTCTCTCTAGATCTTAGAAAGAGAACCACCAAAGTAAAATGATGGTTTCAAAGGCCTAAACCTGAGTATATCCCTACAGGAACAACCCCCAGTCGTCAGATCTCAAAATAAGGAAATGGACGGCCACGATCAGGACCTGAAATGCAAAATTTAGGCCGAACACGGCCTGCGACATGCCCGTGTCCAGGGCCGTGTTCCCCATTCGCCGTCCAAATCGACACGTCCCGGAAAGGACACAGGTTCTCGACACGCCCGTGAAGTACACGGGTCTTGGATGCGCCCGTGTCCAATATGACACGGCCGTGTCATACAAGAACACGCCTGGGCTCCATGCCGTGTTTCTCCCCCAACACAACTCGGACACCAACCCGAGAAGGACACGGCCTGTGACACGCCCGTGTCCCAGTCCGTGTTCGTTGCTCAACGATTGTCGACTCCAAAATTCGTCTACCTCTCAGCCAGATCGTCGACACGAGCACGACACGCTCTGGGACACGCCCGTGTCCCAGGCCGTATGCCCCTTGCCAGGTTCCAAACTTGGCCCAAAACGCCTCCCATCGCTCTTTTGAGTTTCGGGGCGTTACATACACCCTGAGCAAAGCTCCAGTCTTCCTGAACATTTCAACATCTCAGGGGGAGCTTTGACATTAGCAATCCACTGAAGTCTTCTCTGTTGATTAGAGAAAGAGAAGACAACATCACCTTCTCCACCTCCTTTATAAAGGGTTTTATTAACTCCCTTCAAAACTTTCTTTTGGTTTTTGGGCACCTGATCAAAAGCTTAAAGGGTTGTCAGATCTCCCTGCAAATAGATCTTATTGTGACAGGGCACTTGAGCAAAAACCTGTGGTAGCAGTCACCTGATCAAAGACCTGCTAGTGGATTCCTATCAGGGTGATAGAAGAGTGGATGTACCCAGATTTGGGGAACAACTATAAATTCTTGTGTTGTCTATATGTTCACTTTTCTTTTGTTTTGCTGTGCTGTGGTTGTGTAGTTTAGCCTAGTTTCTATTTCATTTTATACTACTACTACTATCACTAATTTCACTGATAAATTATAAAAACAGCCAAAAGATTTAAATCACTCTATTCACCCCCCTCTAGAGTAAACCAGATCTATCCCCTAACTTTAATATGCAGAATTGACAGGAAATGCACATCAGGAACTTGTCAGTTTCTTGGTGATAGGCTTGTATCATTCTTTTGCAAGAAGCAAACTTCTATGTCTACTTCAACTGTTGAAGCTGAATACATTGCAGCTGGCAGTTGTTGTTCACAGATTTTATGGATTCAAAATCAGCTACTAGATTTTAGTTATAACTTAAATAATTCAACAATATTTTGTGATAATACCAGTGCAATATCAATTGCACAAAATCCTGTCCATCATAGTTGGACTAAGCATATAGAAATAAGACATCACATTCTTAGAGATAATGGAGACAAAAATAAAATTAGTCTTGTTTTCATTTCTACTGATTTACAAAGGGCAGATATTTTCACTACACCCTTAAATGAAAAGAAACATCTTTTCTTCTTAAATCATTTAGGCATGATTAATGGAGAATCTTTAATTTGAGTTTTTGGTTGAGATCAACGAACTGTACACTTTTCGTCGAACTGAGCTCGACGAACTGTGAACTTTTCGTGAAACCTTCGTCGAATGGAGATGACAAAGTTTATTTAAGAAACTTTCGTCGAACGGAGATCGACAGATCAGTTTCAAGTATTTTTCGTCGAATGGAGCTCAAATAAATATATTTCTTTCGTAAATCTTTCGTCGAACTGATATCGACGAAATGCTTTTATTGTGTGAATTTTTCATCGAACAGAGTTCGATGTTTTGTTTTGCGTCGGACGAAGTTTGACTTTTTGACTTCTGAAAACTTATAACTAGGTTTTCAACGAACTCTATCCAGGGCTTTCTCCATTTCCTTTGCACTTGATCTCTCTATTTTGCAGGCTAATGGCGATTTCTTAGGCAATCCTCCCGGCGATGAAATTTGATGCTGGTTTCGACATTGACCTGGAATCTTTCAATCATTCAGACCAAATCTTCCAGGATATTTTACATCTCTTTGAAGTTCAGAATCTACGGACTTTCATGACCACCAGAATAAAATTTCCAGTTGTAGAGATCAAAGAATGGGTACATACAACCAAGATTCAAGATACATCAAATATTATTGGATCTATTTCAGGAAATTAGGTTCCTCTCACTTGTGAAATTCTTTCTAAAGTTTTTGGTTTTGTTAATGGTGAAGATGACAGAGTTATCTAATTCTGAGTTTGATGAAATGCTAGAGAGATTGGGTCATTCACAAGGAAACCCTAACCATTTACTGAAAAAGAATTTGTTAATTGAATTTAAATTCTTAGCTGATATTGTTGGTAAGGTTCTGTTAGGAAAACATTCTGCTCATGATTATATAACCAGGCACCAGTTTCTCTTGATGTGTGCCTTGGTTAATCAGAAGTCTATGAATTTGGGATCAATCTTATTTGATTCCATTAAGAAAAAGATTAATAAAAAGGATGTTAGTTATGGCAGAACCCTGGGGATTTTCTTACAGGCTAAGTGTCCTGAACTTTTGGTCTCCCATACCATTTATATTAATGCTTCAAAGAGGCTAACCTCTACCCTCTTTGGAGGATGGGAGAGGGTGATCCCTAAGACATCCAGGGATACTGTTGGGTATTACATCCACACGAACCCAGATTTGATGAAGTCACCCTGGAACTAAGATGAATTAAGTTGTATTTGATGCTTGGTTTGAGTTATATGTTTGCAGGAATTTCACTGGGAAGTGTAGACCAATGTCAGTCCACAGTGGGTCACCAAACACAGGAACTGTGCAATGTAATCCCTCATTGCATATTCCAAGGTGTTGACTCATGTGTGGTCTCTCTATTGGGATACACTTCATATTCAAGCTATTGGACCTTGGGAAAAGGATTGGAAGTTGACTACATTAGAAGAAAGAGCTTTCCAACAACAAAAATTCTCCAAGTATTTTACTCGAGTAGGTCCATAACTACTCGAGTAGATTGGGTATAATTTACTCGAGTAAAGAAACCTTGTACTCGAGTACTTAAGTTTACCTCTCGTGTAGCTAAGTCATGTACTCGAGTAGACTTAGTCATATAATCGAGTAGCATGTTTATATACTCGAGTAGATCACTCATTATACCCGAGTATTAAAGGCTTCTCTCATCAAAATTATTCTAAGTCATGGACTCGAGTATAAACACTCATATACTCGAGTAAGTATACTCACATACTCGAGTAGATAGAATCATACTCGAGTAGTTCATTATACCTACTCGAGTAGATCGTGTTTCACTCGTGTACTTTGAAATTTTCCTAACTCCAGAATTTTCTAAGTCCTTTACTCGAGTAGAACTTTCACCTACTTGAGTAGATCACTTCCTCTCGAGTAGTTTAGTTCAACTACTCGAGTAGCTTCTTGCTGACATCTTCAGAACTTATTCTAAGTGTTCCACTCGAGTAGTCCTTCATGTACTCGAGTAGTTTATGTAATATACTCGAGTAGTTTTTCTTGTACTCGAGTAGTTCCTTTATGTACTCGAGTAGTTCTCTATACACACTCGAGTAGTTCTTTCTGCTTACTCGAGTAGTTGGTTTCTGCCTACTCGAGTATCCTATCTTTATATACCCGAGTATGTTCTCCTTCATGTACTCGAGTGGTTATTCAACTACTCGAGTAGATCTTCTCTTACTCGTGTATATGGCTGAACTTTCCTGAAATTTGTCTAAGTCTTTTTTCTGATGGGATTTTCAAATCACGCGACATGATTGGTCCATGTGTACCTTATTATGACCGATTATGACCGTTATTTTCTCCTATATAAAGTCTTATCAGAAAATGACAAACCCTAAGTATTCTCCAAGCCTTCTTGTCATTTTATTTTTTGAGAAAGTTTTCAGCCGACTACTCTGTCTGTTCTTCACGAAACGGAAGCCACCGCCGCTACCATCTTCTCCGGCCACTGCTTCTAAGTTCAGAGGATTCATTCTGAAGAAAGTTAAAAATCGAGATCGACATCACTGTTCATCTTCTCTCTCCAATTTTGTAAAAGCAAGAAGATACAGATCTAGGCCGAGATTCTCTTCACCGATTTCTGATAGTGCTGCAAAGTGCATAAGAAGAAGTTTCTGGCCGGTTCATCAGATCTGATTGGATTTATTGTTTGTATAATTTTTCCAAAACTTTATTAATCTTGTAGGAGAAAGTTTCTCCGAGTGTAGGAGTTTTTCACGCCGAGTTTGTAGGAAGTGTTATCTTCCGAGGTGTAGATCCCTTTGTTTGGATCAAGTTTGTAGGAACTTTGTTCCGAGGGTAGGATCGATTTTTGATCCGAGATAGTGGAGTAGCCGAGTCTAGTTGATTGCTAGATCGGTGAGGGAAAGTGGATGTACCCAAGGTCGGGGAACCACTATAAATCTTGTGTCGTTTGTGATATTGGTAGATAGTTCTGCGCTGTGCTCTAATTATTTTTTATTCCGCAAAAGACGCACAACTCACCTATTCACCCCCTCTAGGTGATTTAGGTTGACAACCGTTTTCTTTCAGTTGGTATCAGAGCCAGGTTGATCGTCAAAAGGTTAACACCTAGATCAGATCCAAATCTGTTGTCTGAAAGATTCTACCATAAAATGGACATGGGCAAAGATTTCGCCAAGCTTCCACTGTGCAACAAAAATAACTTTCCCATGTGGAAAGAAAGGATAAAATTTTTCATGGAAGCTGTGGATCCAAGGATCTTCATGATCGCTGAAGAAGGTCCTTACGTTCCCATGACTGTGTCCACTATCGACCCTACCAAGAAAGTTCCCAAAAAGCTGATGGATCTCGACAAAGAAGAGATTGCACTTGTCTCCCTCGACAAGAAAGCTAAGAACATTATAGCAAGTACAGTCGATGACTCGATGCTGCAGAATTTGATTCACTGTCAATCAGCTAAGGATATGTGGCATTCCTTAGTCACTTTGATGGAAGGAACTGAAGAAGTAAGGGATGATCAGAGATCCCTTCTCAACAAAAAATATGAAGCGTTCCGACAAGGGAACAAGGAAACAATTGCCGACACATTTGAAAACTTCTTCAAAATTGTGAATGGCCTAAGGGTGTATGGTCGTGTCTTCACCAACGGAGAACTGAACGACAAATTCTTGAGATCCCTAACCAAGGAATGGGATAACAAGGTATGCGCCATCAGGGAGTTCGGGAAGCTAGCTGAAACGGACCCGCAAAATCTCTTTGGAAAGCTTATGTCCTATGAACTCCAAATCAATACAAGAAAAGCTGAAGAAGAGAAAGGCAGGTCTGCTCTAAAGGAGAAATCTGTCGCTCTAAAGGCAGACACCTCCAGAAACACTAAGGCTGCCTCCCCCGCTCCAGCTCCAGAAGTTGATGAAGAAGAAGAAACATCAGAGCCTAGCACCTCAGGCTCTGAACTATCTGAAGAAGAGTTCTCCTTACTCTCAAGGAAATTCAAGAAGTTTCTTAATAAAAAGAAACAATGGAAAGGCAAGGATGCCTCATACAGAAGATCGCGGCGCGATGGCGATCGACAAAGAAAAGGCTCAAGCTGCCACGAAAGGTACAATACTAAACAGAACAAATACGTTTCAACTGACATCATTTGCTAATGCTGTAATAAGCCAGGTCACGTCATTGCTGACTGCCCTCATAAGAAGAAGGAGGGTGGTAGAAGAGAAGACAAGAAATCCTCACACAACAAGAAGAGGAAAGAGAACAGCCTCATAGACAAAAAGAGCAAGACTCTTAGCGACTCCGACTCATCTGAGTTAAGAAAAGAAGAAGAAGATTACTTTAGGCTAATGGCTCAAATAAATGATGAACAAGAGCCCCAGTTCACTGGGAAGGTAAACTCTCATACCCCTCTTTCAGATTCTGAAGTCTCTGAACATGATTGTGAGGGTAGCTCCTCTGACGATGAGTCAGAATTAATGGCCCAGTACAAGGAGTTAATCATGGCCTACGACAAATGTCGTCAAGTCGTGAAGACTCAGGCTAAAGAGATCAAATCTCTAAAAGCCGAAGAGAGCATCTTGAGAGAGAAAGTCGCAAAGACTGACTCCCTCGAAGAAAACTTCAATAATGCTATTGAAGAATATAACATGTCTCTTGAGCACCTTGACCTTAAGGAGAAGATCATCAAAGGATTGGAAGCCGAACTTGCGACTGAAAGGAAACTTGTTGAGAGTTTTTCGAAGCCCAAAACAGTTCTTCCATTCGTTGTTGAATTCTCAGCAAAGGCTAAGGGAGCTGGACTAGGCCATGAAGAAGCTCCTAGTAAATCCTCTAGGAGAAACAAGAATCAACGGAAAAATAAGGACGCCAAAAAGGCCTCAGCCGAAGAAAAGGGAAAAGCCCCTCAAAATCAAACTACATTCAAAAAGGTCATCTTTCCATCAAATGAGTTTGATTTTGACTCATCCTACGTGCACTTTGCTAGGCCTACCTATGTAGAGCCAAAGTCCCGCTATCAAGGATGGGCTCGACCCCGAAACTTTGGCGAGAGTGTCTTTAAGGCACCTTATAAAGAA
Organism: Platanthera guangdongensis; assembly: GCA_039583875.1. NCBI lineage: Eukaryota > Viridiplantae > Streptophyta > Magnoliopsida > Asparagales > Orchidaceae > Platanthera > Platanthera guangdongensis. The sequence goes on along the minus strand of CM077161.1, from coordinate 134,131,669 downwards.
GTTATTCTTCAGAGCTATGGCCCTTTCAATCATGGGCATAACTTCAAGAAGGCACCAAAGACAAAGCCTGTTGTAGAGAAGCCCATAAAGGAGAAGAAGCCATGTGATTGTCATCATCATGAGGCATCTTCCTCCAAGAATGCTACCCCTGCTAGACCAAAATTCCAAAAGGTCAAGCAGGAGATCTTGAGGCAAACGTACAACAGATTTGACTATTGGTGCTGTGGCAAGGTTGGTCACTTCGCCATAGATTGCTGGTTCAATTCCAGAAATGCTGCAACCCCTCATGTCAGCAATATGAGAAAGATCGCTCATAATGCTAACACTCGTAGGGGGAGTATTCTAACCCAAGACCAAGGACCCAAACGTGTTTGGGTTCCTAAGGCAAATTGATTATGATTGCAGGGATGTCCAAAGGCCAACAAAACGCCCATCTGGTACTTGGACAGTGGATGCTCTCGGCATATGACCGGGACTAGAAGCCTCATTCAGAATTTTACTCTAGTTGTGAACGGACCAAAGGTCATCTTTGGAGGTTCAGACCGTGGAATTACTAGAGGCTATGGTATGTTTACTAACGACAATGTATCCTTCTCGGATGTGGCCTATGTCGAAGGATTGGAACACAATCTCATTAGCATAAGCCAACTCTGCGATAAAGGATACATAGTTGAGTTCTATGCTGATAAGTGCTTGAAAAAATCCGTTGACAATATGGAAACGATTTTATCCGGCACTCGAAGCAGGAATATTTTCTGTTTTAATTTCATTTGTATAGATTCCTCTACACCAGTGTGTCTTTTAGCAAAAGATAGTGCTTCTCTTGGTGACCAATGGCACAAGAGACTAGCACATATTGATTTCAAAACCATTAAAAAATTATTTTCAATGAACTTAGTACGTGATGCCCCAAATGTCAAATGCGTTAAAGACAGGCCTTGTCATGCATACGTAAAAGGCAAGCAAACAAGGGCTACCTTTAAAAGCATTATTGGCAAAGACACTAACAGATGTCTCCATCTACTGCACATGGACTTGTTTGGTCCACTGCAAATTAGAAGTTTCGGAGGTAAGGACTATACATTTGTATTTGTTGATGACTTCTCGCACTTTGCGTGGGTGTTCTTTCTGAAACACAAGTCAGATACCTTCGACATCTTTACTAACTTTGTCAGGAAAGTCCAGAATGAATACAACTGCTCCATATTCAAAATCAGAAGTGACAACGGAAAAGAGTTCAAATCTGGGGCCATGACAGAATTCTGTGAAAGCTTAGGTATCTTTCATGAGTTTTCGTCTCCTCGTACTCCACAACAGAATGGAGTGGCTGAGAGAAGGAACAGAACACTCATAGAGGCCTGCAGGACCATGTTGAGTGATGCTTCACTACCGGAGTACTTCTGGGCTGAAGCCGTCAACACTGCATGTCACGTGCAAAATCGAGCACTCATAAACAAAGACCACAATAAGACACCTTACGAACTTCTGAAAGGCAGGAAACCAACGGTCTCATACTTTAGAATCTTTGGTTGTAAATGCTTCCTACTTAACAATGGTAAGTATCATACCACCAAGTTCAGCGAAAAGAGCTTTGAAGGTATTTTTGTAGGCTATAGTAGCCATAGTAAGGCATATAGGATATTTAATAGAAAAACCCTGGTGGTGGAAGAATCGATACATGTTGTATTTGATGAGACGAGCTTGCTGCAAAGCAATCCGTCTAGTGTGCTCATTGAAGATGCAGGTGAAAAGCTGAAAAAAAAACTAGCTTGGATGATCCGTCCGAAGACAAAGGCAAGAAATTCATTAAGATCACCACTCCAACTCCTATTGGAGAGGCTGATGATCAAAATGAAGAGATCATCCAGGATGAAGAAATCACTCCAGTGATTGAAGATACTCCAGATGCAAGAACTCTAGAGCTCAGACATCTGAAGGATCACCCCATGGACCAGATCATAGGAGATCCCCGGGATGGTGTCAGAACACGAAGAGGTACAACTAATGAGAATCTTCATTTGAGTTTTCTCTCACAGGTTGAACCAAAGAAATTTGAGAAAGCAAACTCAGACGCATCTTGGATAATGGCAATGGAAGAAGAGCTAAATTAGTTCAAGCGCTGCAATATGTGGATACTTGTTCCAAGACCCAAAGGAAAGAACATCATTGGAACAAAATGTTTTTACAGGAACAAGATGGACGAAGACAGAACTATCATAAAGAACAAGGCCAGACTCGTCGCTAAAGGCTATCGTCAAGAAGAATGAATCGACTTTGACCAGACATATGCTCCAGTAGCGAGGCTGGAGGAAATAAGGTTGTTCCTAGCATATGCTGCTTTCAAAGGCTTCACCGTCTATCAGATGGACGTGAAGTCGGCCTTCCTAAATGGTAACATAAAGGAGGAAGTGTATGTGGAACAACCTCCAGGTTTCGTTGATCCTAACTTTCCAGATCATGTCTATTTTCTGCACAAGGCCCTATATGGTCTGAAACAAGCTCCTAGAGCTTGGTATGAAACGATGTCTACCTTTCTACTTGAGAACAAGTTCACAAGGGGAAAGATAGACAAAACATTATTTCTTAGGGAAATAAAAGGCAAGATTTTGCTAGTGCAAATCTATGTCAACGACATCATTTTTGGCTCTACAGATGACAACCTCTGCAAAAGGTTCTCAAAACTTATGCAAGGGAAGTTTGAAATGAGCAGTATGGGCGAGCTGAAGTATTTCTTAGGGCTTCAGGTGAAACAATCTGAAGATGGAATTTTCATCTCACAGACCAAGTTCACCAAAGAGCTAATTAAGAAATTCGGAATGGAGAACGCAACCTCTATGAGGACTCCAATGGGCTCAACTATGTCTCTGGACAAGGATGAAAAAGGGAAACCTTTTGATTAAACCAAGTACAGAAGCATAATTGGATCCTTGCTCTACCTTACTGCCAGTAGACCTGACATAATGTTTTCAACATGTGTCAGTGCAAGATTTCAGGTGAACTTTAAGGAATCTCATTACGCTACTACAAAGCGGATCCTGAGATACCTTAAAGGCACACCAAATCTTGGCTTATGGTACCCAAGAAGTAATGACAGCAAACTAATTGGGTTTTTAGATGCAGATTTTGTAGGTAGCAAAGATGACCGGAAAAGCACCTCAGGGACTTGCCAATTCTTCGGAAGAAGGCTAATCTCCTGGAGTAGCAAGAAGCAGAACTGTGTCGCAATCTCAATGGACGAGTCAGAGTATATCTCTGCAGGCAGTTGTTGCGCACAGTTGCTATGGGTAAAGAATCAGTTCCAGGACTACAACATGCAGTTCAAGGATATTCCTTTGTTTTGCGACTCTTCCAGCGCAATTGCAATAGCCAACAATCCAGTCTCCCACAGCCGGACAAAGCACATCGAGCTAAGGTATCACTTCATCCGGGAACATGTGGAGCATGGAGACATAGATCTCCAATATGTGCCTACAGATAGGCAAGTTGCAGATATCTTCACAAAGTCGCTGGACGAGACCAAGTTCTCGTTCTTCAAGACTGAGCTTGGGATGCTAAACAAAGAAGACTAAAGAAGGCTGGATGACTAAGAAGCAAGTAATTCCAAGGGGTTAGTCAAAATCTACATTTTCTAAATTTTTTCAAGTTTGACTCCAAAAGCATAAGACATACTCGAGTATGTTAATTCACCTACTCGAGTCACTGCAGACCTACTCGAGTAACTACTAACATACTCGAGTACGTTAATCTACCTACTCGAGTACTCCTCTCTACTTACCCGAATATAAGAGTGTGCCTACTCGAGTACCTACTTACCTACTCGAGTAAATCACTTACCTACTCGAGTAAGTCACTTACCTACTCGAGTAAGTCACTTACCTACTCGAGTAAGTCACTTACCTACTCGAGTACTTTTTGCAGACCGACTCGAGTAATTTCTGAAGATGTACTCGAGTAACCTCTTACCTACTCGCGTAGTCTATATCTTTCTCGTATAGTGTTTCCCAGATTTTGAAAGTTTTTCTATTCGCCACCCAAGGCTAAATGCCGCCTCTTCCCTCTCTTTAGTTAATTTCCTTCAAATTAATTAGATGTAATTTAGGGTTATATATATGAATTTCCGAAAAACCCAACCTACACGAAATCATTTCATTCTCTCGAGTACCCTCTGCCGCTTCGCCTACTCTGCCGCTTCGCCTACTCTCCTCTGCCGCTGTTGCAGAGCCGCTTCCCTCCTCACCGCTTCCAGTCACCGCAGCCATGGCCGCTTCTTCCAAGATAGGCGTTGGATCAGAACTCGTCACCGCAGGTATTGCAGAGCTCTCAGATGACTTCCACAACCTTCTCATCCTTCTCGACACCGCCGGCCTCTCCTTCATCCTCCAGGAACCCTGCCGAATTTTATTCAAAGAAGTTGATGAATTCTTCTCAAACCTGAAGGTCAAGCGTCATGGACTTGTCCTAAAATCAAAAGTGAAAGGTGTGAAAATCAAGCTCACCAAGACCTCTGTCTCTCAGCTTCTCCGACTGCCGCTTGTAGATGGAGAAGATGAATTAGATGATGAAGACTCTGATAGAACAGCCCTTTTCTGTGGCATTTCTTCTGAAGCTCAGTATATTAAAAGGTCAGACATGAATGCTGAAGGAAAATTTCTAGTTGATATTATTGGCAAGATTCTGCTGTGCAAGACCAACTCCATAAGGGACATTCCTCTATATTTCTTCGACATAATGCAAGCAATTGTCTGCCGCAAGAAATACCAATTTGGTATGCTGATTCTGGATAAAATAAAGGACAGTTTAAAATCTCCCAACTACGCCAGAATTATCTCTCTGCTCCTCCATGAAACAAATCCTGAGGTCTTCAACTTCTGCAAAGGGACCCATCTTCACCACATGAAGAAGGTCTCCATCTCTTCCATTCAGAGATGGGATCTCAAGCTAAAGAATTCTGCCCAAGCTATAAAGATCTCAGAAGCTCTAGAAGTTCCAGAAGTTCCAGCTATAGAGGATAGGACTCCATCTCCCTCTCCTCATCATGTGGCCAGCTCCTCTGGTGCACTAAGTGAGGGGGAGCCTGCTGCTTCTATCCAAGTCAGGCAGCCCTCTCCTCAACCAGCACTCTCTTCCCTCCCTCATACTCCAGGCAGTCCAGCCACTCCTTTAGATCAGTTACATCAAGAATCTCTTCTGTCCACAGCTGTTGCCATAGATGCTATGATTGCAGAGCTTTCTGAATAAGTGATGCCCATTCCTCCTCTATCTCCTCCAGCTCCAACCTCTGAATGTCACAAGGACTTCTCTCCAGCACAGTCTCCTGCCCATTCTCCAGCCAGGACTCCAACACCATCTCCAGATCCCCCAAAAGACAAGCAAGACACCATTCTTATTTTTGATGAGCCTTCTCTTGAGCCAGCTGAGGCCCCTCTCAGAAATCTAGAATTCTCTCTTCCTCGGGATACAGAAGAAGGGGTTGCTCTCACTCCTACCACCAGAGCTCATAGCTCTGTGATAATTGAAGAAATAGCTCCATGGGTAACTCCTCTCCCTACTGCTGCTCCCTCTACTGCTGCTATTCCAGTCCCTTCCTCCTCAGATTTGATGCAACATATTGCACTTCTTCTTCAAGAATAGAGAAATTATTTTGACACCTCCCTAAATAAGGTCACTGACAAGGTCACTGCCCTTGAGACTGACATGAGCAGAGGCTTTGCTGAAATTCAGCATAACACTGACAAGCTCAAGTATTTATTTCAACTTGGTGGCAAAGCCCTTGACCACACTATCACTAGTGTTGGCAAAGTTATGGAACAAGGTGTCACCCTGGCAAACAATCAGATAGAGCTAGACAAGAGGAATGAAGCTAACAAAATGAAAATCTATGAAGAAGTGGGTATTTTCAAAGATGATGCTATAGCCCAGCTATCTGTTGAAATCAGAAATGGGGAGGGTTTGATAAAAGAACTCAAAGAACAGGTAGAAAAATCTGCTGCTCAGAAGACAGATATATGGGAAGCTCATGTGAAGACCATTCATGCTGATGTGCTAGCCCAGATACAGAGTGTCAAATTTCACACCTATGACACTACTGTCTGGATGCACAATCAGATTTTGCCAGACCTTGCAGTTGATCCCAACATCATTCCCCATCATCTCAACCTTCTAACTACAGATGTCACTGCCCTAGCTGTTCCTCTGCAACCCTCTTTCTCTCCCAGGCCTGGAGAGACAGTTGACCCTCCAAACTCCTATGCTCCAGAAGACCCTGCTGATATCTTCCTTCAAGCTCCTCCAGAGATCAGAACCTACAAGAAGAAAAGGAAGTATGGTGAAGGCCCCTCTGCTAGCAGGACTGCTCCTTCCAAAACCACTGAACATGCTGAAGCTTGGTCTCCAACTTCCAAGTCTCTAATTTTGGACACACTCAGAGTAGTTATGGATCTTAATGAGAACAGGAAGATTCATTACAGTTCCCAGGAATGGGAGCTATATGAAAAATCTATGCTAAAAAGGAAGATCCATGACAGAGAGTTTGGGAGAAATAATCATGCTGCTCCTCCAAGGCCTCCTAAATATTTCCCTAAGCCTTTCAGCTATCTAAGAAGACAGCAAGAAAAGATGGAAAAGCAGTAAGCCCAAGCCTAAACCTAAAAGATGTTGAGAGATTGAAATGACAAGTTGTAGACGTGATGTTTTTGGAAATTTACATATATGCAATTCTAAATTTCTGTCTAATTATCTTTTTCATTATCTATTGCTTACCTGCTCATGTTTTTCTACTTAGTTTCTTTTATGTCTATAATTCACCTTAGTGTAAAGGGTTCTGACTTCAACAAATAGGGGGAGATTGTTGGGTATTACATCCACACGAACCCAGATTTGATGAAGTCACCCTGGAACTAAGATGAATTAAGTTGTATTTGATGCTTGGTTTGAGTTATATGTTTGCAGGAATTTCACTGGGAAGTGTAGACCAATGTTAGTCCACAGTGGGTCACCAAACACAGGAACTGTGCAATGTAATCCCTCATTGCATATTCCAAGATGTTGACTCATGTGTGGTCTCTCTATTGGGATACACTTCATATTCAAGCTATTGGACCTTGGGAAAAGGATTGGAAGTCGACTATATTAGAAGAAAGAGCTTTCCAACAACAAAAATTCTCCAAGTCTTTTACTCGAGTAGGTCTATAACTACTCGAGTAGATTGGGTATAATTTACTCGAGTAAATAAACCTTGTACTCGAGTACTTAAGTGTACCTCACATGTAGCTAAGTCATGTACTCGAGTAGACTTAGTCATATACTCGAGTAGCATGTTTATATACTCGAGTAGATCACTCATTATACCCGAGAATTAAAGGCTTCTCTCATCAAAATTATTCTAAGTCATGGACTCGAGTATAAACACTCATATACTCAAGTAAGTATACTCACATAATCGACTAGATAGAATCATACTCGAGTAATTCATTATACCTACTCGAGTAGATCGTGTTTCACTCGTGTACTTTGAAATTTTCCTAACTCCAGAATTTTCTAAGTCCTTTACTCGAGTAGAACTTTCACCTACTCGAGTAGATCACTTCCTCTCGAGTAGTTTAGTTCAACTACTCGAGTAGCTGTTTGCTGACATCTTCAGAACTTATTCTAAGTGTTCCACTCGAGTATTCCTTCATGTACTCGAGTAGTTTATGTAATATACTCGAGTAGTTTTTCTTGTACTCGAGTAGTTCCTTTATGTACTCGAGTAGTTCTCTATACATACTCGAGTAGTTCTTTCTGCTTACTCGAGTAGTTGGTTTCTGCCTACTCGAGTAGCCTATCTTTATATACCCGAGTATGTTCTCCTTCATGCACTCGAGTGGTTATTCAACTACTCGAGTAGATCTTCTCTTACTCGTGTATATGGCTGAACTTTCCTGAAATTTGTCTAAGTCTTTTTTCTGACGGGATTTTCAAATCACGCGACATGATTGGTCCACGTGTACCTCATTATGACCGATTATGACCGTTATTCTCTCCTATATAAAGTCTTGTCAGAAAATGACAAACCCTAAGTATTCTCCAAGCCTTCTTGTCATTTTATTTTTTGAGAAAGTTTTCAGCCGACTCCTCTGTCTGTTCTTCACGAAACGGAAGCCGCCGCCGCCACCATCTTCTCCGGCCACTGCTTCTAAGTTCAGAGGATTCATTCTGAAGAAAGTTACAGATCGAGATCGACATCACTGTTCATCTTCTCTCTCCGATTCTGTAAAAGCAAGAAGATCCAGATCTGGGCCGAGATTCTCTTCACCGATTTCTGATAGTGCTGCAATGTCCATAAGAAGAAGTTTCTGGCAGGTTCATCAGATCTGATTGGATTTACTGTTTGTATAATTTTTCCAAAACTTTATTAATCTTGTAGGAGAAAGTTTCTCCGAGTGTAGGAGTTTTTCACTCCGAGTTTGTAGGAAGTGTTATCTTCCGAGGTGTAGATCCCTTTGTTTGGATCAAGTTTGTAGGAACCTTGTTCTGAGGGTAGGATCGATTTTTGATCCGAGATAGTGGAGTAGCCGAGTCTAGTTGATTGCTAGATCGGTGAGGGAAAGTGGATGTACCCAAGGTCGGGGAACCACTATAAATCTTGTGTCGTCTGTGATATTGGTAGATAGTTCTGCGCTGTGCTCTAATTATTTTTTATTCCTCAAAAGACGCACAACTCACCTATTCACCCCCCTCTAGGTGATTTAGGTTGACAACCAATTTCTTTCAGATACCTCCTCCAGTATAGCTTCTGAAAGCAGAAGGGCTATTACAGACAGTCTCCCAACCCCAGCAGAAGTTTCTGCTCCTCATATTTCTCCTTCCCTACCATATCCACACCATTCCCCTAGGCAGCTATCTCCACCATCTCACCTACCATCTTTATCTATAAAAATTCCATCATCAACTCACATCATGATTCCCCTCTTCCTCAGTCACCTCTACCACCTATTATATATGAAGATATCCCATCCACCTCTTTTCATCCGGAATAACCAATTCATCTGTCACTACCTTCTTCTCCATTACTCTCATCTCCTCCTCACTTCTCTCTACTACATTCATCTCCACCTCAATCATATATATCTCCACCACACTCACTTGTCTAGGAAATTATTCCTAACACAATCCCCCATGTCATCCCTCCATCATCCATTCCTCAAGCCTTCACTGTCTGCCCAATCTATGCAAACAGATCTACTCCCTCTTCTTCTAATTCCATTCCATCTACTTTTGCATCTACTCAGGCTCCACCTGAGTTTATGTTTTTGTATTTTTCTTCCATTGCATCTAATCTTCTTGATTTTATTACACCAACTCTCAAAAAGTTACTCGATAACTCCCTAGCTCCTGTACTTGCTTCCATCTTTGAACTTTCTTCTAGAATTGACACTCTCCAAACTGTCCTTCTTCTGGGGGCCTGGATTCAGGTTTCCTTAGATCTAGGGAGGGGAGATGTTTGATGAAGAAGCTCTAGGAGTTCTAGTTGCAGCAGCAGTAGTAGAAGCTCCAGACAGTCCAGTAGCAGTTTTTATTCAATCACAAGATACAGATATGATTATTTCAGTTGAAGAAGTAGAAGCAGCAGTAGTACCAGAAGTTGTTACTGTTGGTGATGCCTTCATTTATCCCTCAGTCAACTTGCATTCTTTATTATTAATTTTTAATACTCTTCATGGTTATTATCCAGTTTTTGAGCTTGATCTTTCTAAAGTTATAGTATGCTATATTGCTCTCCTGTCAGTCCTTCAGTTTTAGAATAACTAAGAACCAGCCTTACAATTGTTTCTTCTAACATTTCTCCAGTCTCTCAGCCTCTAGTTATTGAGAATTCAATGAATATTATAGAGCAAGTTTCTTCCCCTCCTACTTTTGTATGGGATGAATCTCCAATGCCCAATTTTGATGACATTCATTTTCAAGTATTCGAACAAGAAGATGATAATGTACATATACAAGTTGTTGTAGATACTGTTCATACACAGCCAGAAGTTCAAGTTCATGATCAGTTTGATTTGCTTAAGCAGTTAGATGATTTATATGATCTACCAGCAGAAGAGTCCAATGATGACTCAGAGTCAGATGACTCAGAAGGTTCTAATTCTAAGAAAAGGAAATTAAAGAAGAAGGCTACTGCAAAGGTTGCTCCTAAACCTTCTTCTAATGCAGATATTCCATACTATATTCTGCACGAAATACCCCTCACTCCAGACCTCCCCCACTGGATGTGGTTCTCTAAGAATGAGAAAAAGAATAGGAAAAAGATGAGGAGAAACTCTTCACCTCCAAAAACTTGGAGAGGACCTCCTCCTCCACCTCTAGCAGGAGCAACAGGAAATGTTTCTCAATCTCAAAGGCCTACTTCTTCTCATTATTCAAGATCCTCTCAAGACAGAAAGGATAGACCTTCAAGGTCCGGTTCTCAAAGCAGTCAGCAGCAGTAAACAAAGCAAAGCTGCCAGAAGTCAAGTCAAAGCAATTCACATCAATCAGATCAAGAGAGGCCTCCTTCACCAGCATATGATCCATAGATGGATCTAAATTTTAGAATGTCTAGATTATATGAGCTTATTGCTCTATCACAGATTAAGAAAGCTAAAGAAGACGGAAAGGTCACCTCTCAGTTCTCCACCATGTCCTCTTATAGACAAAAGGAGCTTGGCAGATAACAGGTGAAGAACTTGTTCAATGTAGAGAAGTACATGAGATTGCATCCAGAGGCAATTGTGCCAAGGACTACCTCTCTGAAGATCATTGGCTCTCAAGATTTAAAGATGAGTCAAAGAGAAGCTGAAGATTCTAACAGAAAGTTGATCTTTGTTAAATCATCTTCTGATTCTCTTTCAGAAGCTCCTAAAAAGATTCTTAGTTTTTAATTATATCTTTAAACTGTGTTTATGTTTTTGAACTCTCAAAGCACTTTACTTTATATCCGTTGAAAGTTTTTTCTGTTAGATATTTTCTACTTTGTGTTTTCTATTATAGATAGTATCCTCACCAAAATAGGGGGAGATTGTTGGAACTTTATTACTTATTTGGGCTAGGATCACTATCATTTGTTTAGGATGATTAGTTTGACGCACTTTGTATAGTCTAGAGTCATAGGTTATTCCTAAGGTTATTGCCTCAAAAGGAATTCCAGCAGAAATTCAATTCAACAAATGCAGAGCTACGTTCGACGAACGTCGAGCTCAGCTCGACGAACTCAGAGATCTACCTCTGAGTTTAGCTCGACGAAAGCTGAGTTCCGGTCGACGAACTCTAACCTCAACTCTGCAGCTCAGCTCGATGATAGCCAACCTCAGTTAGACGAATGACATATTTAGCTCGACAAACTCCAGGCTTTGATCGATAATTTCCAGGTTCAGTTCGACTAATTTTTGCAGTGTTTAGGCAGTTATATTTATTCAGAGGAAGAATGATTTTAGGCTTAATTTCAGTCAGTTATACTCTGGTATTTAATGCTAAATATTCTTAATGAATATAGCCATTTTCGGCAGCATTAAATTTGGAATTATCACAGAGTTATTATTCTAATTAATTACCATGGCAGTTAAGGAATGGTTTTATTCCAAATATTTGAATCTAGTTGTTACAAATCCTCAGAGATTCTTCAGATGTTTCAAGGAATGTTTTAAAAATCAAATGTTTGAATTCTTCTCCGAGAATATATATTTAGAAAATTGCTTATTATTGTCTAATGGATTTTGGGGTTACTGACTGAGACACATACAGAGATTTTGGATAACTTGCTTCTGACTCTCCAAGTGACAATCAATTTCACATCAGTCTAAAATTTCAACTGGAGAGAAACAATATTTTTGAAGGCTTACACCCTGAAGAAAAGTATCCCTCTCCTGATCATAATCAATCCACTTAGTCTTCTCAGAGACTCTTGACAGAGAAGACAACATCTTTTCTTTTATTTTATTTCATAAATTGTGTACAGGGTTATAGTTCCCTTCAAAAGTTAAACCTCTTGGTTCATAAGTCACCTGATCAAAAGACTTAGCTTAGTTTTTGGGCACCTGATCAAAAGCTCAAAGGGTTTCTAGATCTCGCTTGGAAAATATATCTTCTAGTGGTAGGGCGCCTGATCAAAAACTGTAGTAGATTCCTACCAGGGTGGTAGAAGAGTGGACGTACCCAGATTTATTGGGCAACCACTATAAATTTCCTTCTGTCATCTGTGATTGTTATTCCTCTTATTTGTGTGATGTGGTTAATCTCTCTCTATATATATATACCACTTCTTTTAATCCGCTATAAAAATAAATTAAAGTTTTTAATATACACTATTCACCTCCCCCCCCCCCTCTAGTGTAAAGTAGATCTATCTCTCACTTTCAACATCGGATAGAGCTTCATGCAAGAAGTGCATATAAGATGATCATAAGCAAAAAAGATGTTGCAGATCCTTTGGATAGGTTGGATTTCACCTGTTAACCTGTAAGAATGCAGAATGAAAAAGGAGGGCTGCACCCGAAGATGACCAAAAAAGGGTCGGATGCTGCCACAGGAGTTTTCCCGTAGGCCTTATGTATCGCTTGCCTAATAAAGATCAACAAGAGTGTAGTCCTACCTAGAGGGGGATAGCCGCGCTTCCTTTAGAAGATTACAAAAGGGAAAAAGCACAGAATCCTAAGAAGGATCGATGAACTCAAAAGCTCTTAGGCGACCACTAAGAAGTCGGTTTGATTGCTGAAAAAAGCTTTAGGGCGACCACTAAGAAGTGGGTTTGATTGAAGCAAGAGGAAAACTCAGGCCACCACCAAGAAGTGGGTTTAATTGCCGTAAAGGTTTCAAAATAAATTCTATCGTGCGAACAATTTAAAAGCATGATTAAAGGAAATCAGGTAAGATAAACTTTACCACTAATAAATTTTGGAAGCAGTCGTAGCACTGAGTAAGTACTCGAAGTTGTTAGAGGCTTTTGCAAGGATGCTTTTAAGCAATATATTCATGGAACTTGCCTTTCTTTAGTAATTTCTAAATGAACTTATGGAGATACCGGCATTTCTCTGTATCATGACCCACACACATGTGGTATTGGCAGAATAAATCTTTATGACATCTTCGACCAGGTCGTATATGGAAAGGCCATTCAAAACCTGGCTCTTGTTTGATAATGTGAAGAGCTTCCACCATAGAGATAATTAAGTTTGTGTACTTTCTTTTTAATCCAGCCTGCTTATATTGGCGAGAAGCATGAGGCTCGTTATCATAGGTCCGAGTTAATATATCAGAGGTATCAAGATTTGATTCTGAATGCTTTGACTGAGGTGCAGATGAATTCCCATGATCATGATATGTTTTATGTTGAAATAGCGGACGATTAGGATCCCGATCGTATTGCAAAAAGTTATTGTTACGATCAAGAGTTAGATAGTCTTGAGATCCATCCAGCTGATAACATGAAACCTTTTCTTGTGCTTGAGGCATCTGATTTAGACAAGATGTATAGCCAGAATTCATTGCTTCACCTTCAACAAACTGATTTGCATAATCAATAAGTTCCCTTGAGATTTTGAACCCCTTTATAGCAACTTCAAATTTTAGAGGGCCTTCTCAAAGCCCGCTTATGAAGGCATATTTGTAATAGTCTTGATTAGCTTGACAACTTCAAGAGTTTCCTTTTGTAACTGGTCAATGAAGTAAGCATTAAACTCGTAATCTCCTTGCTTGATCTGAAAAAGAGATGATATGTCTTTCTTTATCTTCCCAAAGGCTCCAAACCTTGAGAGAAATTGTGTTTGAACATCGTCAAAGAAAGTTATTGATAGATATGGTAAATGATAAAACCAATATAGTGCTTGGGCATCAAAAAAGATAATAAAGAGCTTGCATTTGATCCCGCCTGATAGAGCTTTCAATGGAACAATTGATTCAAAAGATTGCAAGTGAGATAGCATATCACTTATTCCAACATAGATTGGCAGACGAGGTCCTTTGAAATCATATGTAACCACTTCTCGTTGAATGTGGGATGTAAAGGGAGAAGAAACTTGCTTTTCTCCTGCATATGATTTTAGTCCATAAGCCATGTGAAAGTAAGGATTCATACTTAATCTGATGGCGCTATGAGGCAAGAAGGACTCTTTTGCCCTTGGTTGTAAATGATCAAAGGTTATAGCTGTTTGAAGCTTGGGTGCATCTTGAACTCAATCCTTCTTCACTACAACTGCTGGGTTGTTTCTTGATGTGCCAGCAAGAGGGATTCCCAGAGGGCATCTTCGCTGGTACGAGGAATGTTTTGAGGGGGTTGGCAGTCTGACATGAGTAATCGTTGATTTTCGCCGTCTGTTCGAGATCTGAAGGTCGCGTGTTAACTATTGATGAGAAAAAATGGAGGTTGTGGGGTCACCAGCAGCTAACGAGTGTTCGGTCTCACAAGTGAGGTGAAGAGATTGCGGGGATTAAGGAGAGGTTATTGATGATGCGGGGAATAGCAGGTAAGGTTGATCAAGAACTGTCGAGAAGACGGTTACTTTGATGGTTAGGTTTGAAGGTTGATGCCAAGTGAGGAGAGGAGAGGAGAAGAGGGGGTCGCTTGTAGTGGCAACAACAAACTTCGCCCGCCATGGCTTAAATGCCGCTCTTGCGACGGGCTTTCCTTTGATTATAATTCAGTATTACAGCTTTAGTAGAGTCCTTTACATGAAAGAATAAAGGGTACAGGGGGAAGCTGGCGGCTAGAGGAAAGAAGATGCCAGAGGCCGTGCGGACTGACCAAAGAGGTCGGCAGGCCACGCGAATAGCTGATCACGCAGCTTGCTACACTAGGCCGAGCGCGGAGTAGGAAGTTATGTCCGCAGTATTTGATGTCATGACCTTGTCGTATGTTGTCCTCCCCCATAACGAGAGGTATGGGGGTCTATTTATAAGCCCGAGGGGGTAACAGACTTAGTAACATTTCCCCTGGTACGTCGGTGAGTTGTGTGAGTAGAACCAGGAGTCTATCGAGTCTGTGCCATCTTGCGGATAGGAATAATCTTGGACTAGTCTGCTATTGGAGGACTAGGACGAGTCTGCCTCTTCTGCCTTGAGCGAGCCTGCGCCAAGCTATGTGAGCTGAAGAGTAGTTCACCCGCTGCTAGGAAGTAGCGGGTCCCGGGAAAGTGGAGGGCTAAGTAGCGGATTGCATAATGAGTCCGCCTAGGCTGCAGAGGACGGGGGGAGTCCGCATCTGCTGTAGGAGAGCTCGCCATCGTTTGGCGGGCTGGAGTTGAGTCCGTGTTTGGTTGCGTGGTCTGGTGAAGATTTGTCGATCCTACTGCCGTCCTTCCTCAGGCGGACTGAGACTGAGTCCACCCACTGCTGTCGGACAGGTGGAGCAGGTCACTATATGCCATATGGGTTGACGGTCCTGCCACCCTCCACCCTCCTTGGGCGGACTAAACCGAGTTCACGAACTGCTGGCGGGCAAGAAGGTTGGTCGCCGACTGGGCGACCTGGTGGACTGAAGGAGCAGGTCGCACAGGTCGCCCCCGCTGCTGAATTCCGCTCCCGCTAGATGGATAGGCTAGTTGCCCCTGTTGGGTAGCCTGACGCTTATTGCTTGGGCGACCTGAGGAGTTGTTGCCTGCATGGCGACCTGAAGCTTGTCGTGAACCGTTGGGTGACCTGGAGGCAGGTCGCCTACTTATTAGCAGATTGGATCGTAGTGGTGAGCCTGCATGGTGATGATGTTGCCTTGCTAGATAGGTGACCTGCAGGAGAGGGCTGAAGAGCAGACCGCGCCTCCTGTTGAGCATGTGGTTACCGAGCGGTCTAGGCGGATAGTAAAGCTATTCCACCATCTAGCTTGGTAGACCCATTGGAAGAGCAAACTATTACGAAGTTAGCTGATCTAACTAGGCGGCCTAAAGCGGTGTACTGCGGAAGCAGTCCGCACCCCCTGTAGAATAAGCGGTTGCTGCATGACCTAGGCGGTCAGACCGGGGAGACTGCGTAAGCCACGTGGCGTGAGCGAACAGATAATTCTATCTGCCCAACCTAGAGGACAGGTTGCAACCTCCAGGAGGAACCTGGAGCAGGCCGCTACTTGCAAGCATGCCACCTTAGGTAGGGATCGCCGATTTCGGGGTTAACACATCCCATACTACATAACAGTCACATGTTGCCTCCTATGAGGATCCATATACAAACACATATTATGCTTCCCATACTTCATAATATGCCCCGTATACTTCTTTTCATGCTTATAAGTGAAGTGTTCATGCTTCGGCCATGACGTACTGATGACACATCGGTGTGTGTATGAAATGAAACTAGTCAACTAACATAAAACTGAGATAGTTGTTCGACCTATTGTCAAACAACCCATCCCCCTAATCCCAACTATCACAACCTGCATTTTCTCCGCATTTACCGATATAATAGAGTAAGAGAAAATGCACGTCATGATGCTATGTCAGCATGGGATAACTGCAGACGCTCAGGTAAAACTCTAACTTGACACTTTTATGAAAGATCCATAAGTTATTAAAAGGAAAATCCAGTTAAAGTTTAAGCGGTTAGCCGTATCCCTCAGCTCAGTGGCTCATTTAGTCCACGAGAAAAAAAATAAATATATGCGGCAGAAAATACTTTATTTACAATATTAGACATCCTACATGAGTATAAACATCCCTAGAGGACAACTCATGCTATGCAAGACTCTAGATTTATAATAATTATGAAAGTAGATTTTACGACCGTTAAATATAGTGATTTAGACTTCAAACATGACATGTATGAATAAATAGTAATAATAATTTTTATATTTTAAAATCTTACATGCAACCTAGCATAAAACCTTCCCAGAGAGCAAGTACAACCAACCAAAAGAGTAAACTAGCAGCTAGCAAATTATTCAACATTCCAAAAGAAAACTACCAGTAGGCATCAACAATCTGACACAAACCCACTGAAAGTATGCATGTCTGAACTAAAACCAAAAACAACAAACTACCTCACGATGGTGAGGAAAACCACTACAATAACTGCAGTCCACAAGCTACCACCCAACACAGACGCTCCATCGGCTACATCCTTGAACCTAAGACATGCAAAGAAAAAATACCTCAGCAAGAAATTTACAAGTGGCAATGGAAATAAGCAGTTAATAAATGGAAAAAGGAAAGAAAGGGTTTACCAAACCCGACCATAAGAAGAGTTGAAACCACAACTGATTAGCCAAATAAAAACAGGTAAAGTGAAAAGTTTGCAATAATAGAGTTAAAAGAAATTTGCACCAAGTGCTGAACGAAGTCATGCTTCGACAAAATTGAAAGTCCACCTAGTGTCAACCAAGTTCACCTATGGGGGGGGGAATAGGTGACGCGCAACGCTTTTGCGGAATTTACGAATGTACCTGCACAATAAAAATAAAAAGCACAGCACACAGAATACACAGGAAATTTATAGTGGTTCCCCGACTTGGGTACATCCACTATCCCCCTTCGACCTATCTCCCAACAAGGGACGACTCGGTCACTTCTCCAACAGGATTGAAATCCAATCCTTGCACTATCGGAAGGAACCCTTCCACACGTAGGAGTCAACACTCCCACAAACCAGGTTGCACCCAACCCTTACAACACGGAACAATCGTTCCTTTACAACAAAAGTAAAATAGAATGTACACGAGATACAAACTTCGTTTGGAGACTACGGTGTTCCTCTTCGTTCGATGACGTGTTCGTGAAGTCAACGAAGAGTCTACAACCTTGGTCTCTCTTGGAAAGGATCTCCCCGGAACCGGCAACGACAAGACGTGCGGCGGCTTGCTTCGGGATCGGTGGCTATGATGATGAGCGGCTGCTGAACTTAGAGATCCAATCTTTGTAGCTAAGCTAGCTTGGTCTTCCAACGGTCACACGAGGATCGGTCGTCTCGATCGATTCGGACGGGGAAGTTATTCCCGATCAACTAATCGAGAGACAAGAGATCTCTGGATAGACACGTGAGACTCAAAGCTTTGCTAAGCTTCTGTCGCCGGAGATCGAGAGGAAACGCGATCAACAGCGGCGTCCAAATAGCGCGAGCGGCGACGGCGGCGGCGGAGCAGATTCGCGAATTTAGGGTTTTCGTGCTCGGCTTCTTTTCTGTCTGAGTATTCCGTTCAAAATACCCGAGTATATATACTGTAGACTACTTGAATAAGACCGTTGTGGGACCCACAAGAAGAATCCCTAAATTCCGGTCCAGAACATTGACAGCGGCAGAATCCGGTTCAGGAAGTTCCAGAAAAACGCCCAAGTCAAAATCGGTGAGAATCGAAAGTGAATCTCGCCGAGTCGTCGAGAATCAAAGGTGATTCTCGACGATTCGGCGAAAATCAAAGATGATTCTCGTCGAATTTGCCTTGGTTGCACGCACTGCTTTAGGCCAGGTCGAGACGGCAAGAATCAACCAGTGATTCTCGTCGATTCTTACTTGGAAGCAGAGGTGCTTGCTAAGAAGTGGCTGGAACGAAATCAACGAGAATCAACCACTGATTCTCGACGAATCGGCGTGAATCACTTGTGATTCTCGCCGAATCGGCGAGACTCACTTGGTGATTCTCGTCGATTTAGACTTGGACGAATTTTCGTCTTTCCACCCATGAGCTGCTCCTTGACCCATCCTTGCTCCTTGTCTTCTCTTGCATAAATACGGCCCTGTACTTGAAAGTAAGTGCACTCCAATAAAGAGACTACACGTAGGCCAACACACTGATCTGCTCAACGAGGGATTACGTCGTGCAGACCCGTGTATATTGACCTACTGCACCCTGACATTGGTGTGCACTTAGCGTGGAAGAACTGCAAGCACAACTTAAAAGATTTTATCAAATACCTTGTCTATTGACCTTAGCTTGTCCTGGGGCTTCTTCAAATCAGGTACATTGTGGATACAATACCCAACAATCTCCCCCTATTTGAAGAAGCCTAAACCCTACAAGCTAAGGTGAATAGAGAAAATGAGAATGAAAACCATAAACTTAAAAGTGAGTTGAGTGAGTTATCCATTACCAATACCAATTTCTTGGGAGCAAGCTTGGAGCCACCTTAGCCTTAGCCGAGAGGGTAATCTCCCCCTTTTCGGCTTCTGCAAATCGGGGTCGGTAGCATTTGACCCCTTGCTCCCCCTCAGTTCTTGCGTCTGTGCTCACACTTGAGTGCCTTGCTCCCCCTCAGATCGTGCACGAGCCTGGAGCTTCTGTAGTCTTCATTCCTCATAATTGAGCATCCCCAATTCAGTCTTGAAAAGATTGAACTTCGCCTCATCTAAGGGATTTGTGAATATATCAGCAATCTGCTTGTCCGTGGGGACATAACAGAGAGAGATGTCCTTGTTCTCCACGTGCTCCCGAATGAAGTGATAGCGCACTTCAATATGCTTCGTTCTGTTGTGCGACACCGGATTGTTGGCAATTGCAATTGCACTGGAGGAGTCGCAGTACATTGGTATTTCCTTGAACTCAAGGTCGTAGTCAGCTAACTGGTTTCTAATCCATAGGAGTTGTGCGCAATAGCTGCCAGCCGAGATGTACTCAGACTCTGTTGTGGAGGTTGCAACACAATTCTGTTTCTTGTTGTTCCATGAGATAAGCCTCCTGCCGAGGAATTGACACGTCCCGGAGGTGCTTTTCCTGTCATCCCTACTCCCTGCAAAATCAGCATCTGAAAATCCTATTAGCTCGACATCATTGTTTCTCGGGTACCACAAGCCAAGATTAGGAGTACCTCTAAGGTATCTTAGAATTAGCTTGGCAGCGACATAGTGAGATTCCTTAGTGTTCACCTGATATCGGGCACAGACACATGTGGAGAACATAATATCTGGTCTACTGGCAGTAAGGTAGAGCAGGGATCCAATGATGCTTCTGTATTTGGTTTCATCGAAAGGTTTACCTTTCTCATCCTTATCCAGAGACATGGTGGATCCCATTGGAGTCCTCATAGAGGTTGCACTCTCCATACCGAATTTCTTAAGGAGTTCATTTGTGAACTTCGTCTGAGAGATGAAGATTCCATCCTCAGACTGTTTCACTTGAAGTCCTAAGAAATACTTGAGCTCTCCCATACTGCTCATTTCAAACTTTCCTTGCATAAGTTTAGAAAACCTTTTGCAAAGATTGTTGTCCGTTGAGCCCAATATTATGTCATCGATATAGATTTGCACCAGCAAAATCTTGCCTTTGACTTCCCTGAGAAACAATGTTTTATCTATTTTACCTCTAGAGAACTTGTTCTCAAGAAGAAAACTAGATAAAGTCTCATACCAAGCTCGTGGAGCTTGTTTCAACCCATATAAGGCTTTATTGAGAAAATAAACATGATTAGGATAAGTAGGATTGACAAAACCTGGGGGTTGAGCGACGTATACTTCCTCTTTCAGGTCTCCGTTCAAGAATGCTGATTTCACATCCATTTGATAGACTGTGAATCCTTTGTGTGAAGCATACGCCAGGAACAATCTGATTGCCTTGAGCCTTGCTACTGGTGCGAAGGTCTGGTCGAAGTCAATCCCCTCCTCCTGTTTGTAACCTTGAGCCACCAGCCTTGCCTTGTTCTTTATGATAACACCATGTTCATCCAGCTTGTTTCTGAAGATCCACTTGGTGCCAATCATATTCTGCTTGTATGGTCTGGGAACTAGCGTCCAAACGTTACAACGTTCGAATTGATGTAGTTCATCTTGCATGGCCAGAATCCATGCCGCATCCTTGTTCGCCTCATCGAACTTCTTTGGCTCAACCTGTGACAGGAAGCTAAGATGCAATACTTCGTTAATAGTGCCTCTTCGAGTTCTGACACCGACACGAGGATCTCCGATGATCTGATCTCTAGGATGATCCCTCACGTGCCGGAGCTCTAGAAGTCTGGCGTCTGGGACTTCGACTACTTCTTGGGCTTCTCCTTCTTCTAAGAAATTTGTTCCATTTTGATCTTCAACATTGTCAGATGACGTAGAGGTGGAAACTTTGATGTACTTAGGAGTGTCATCTTTAGCGGTCTCATCCAGACTCAGCTGTTCAAGTCGTGCACCTGCATCTTCAACAATACCACTGGAAGGATTGCGGTTAAGCAAACTTCCTTCATCAAATACAACATTTATTGATTCTTCTACCACTAGGGTTTTCTTATTGAAGACCCTATATGCCTGACTGTGGGAACTATATCCCATGAATATGCCTTCGAAGCATTTTTCACCAAATTTAGTACGCGGGTACTTCCCATTATTCAGTACATAGCATCTGCAACCAAAAATTCTCAAGTAGGACATGGTCGGTTTCCTGCCTTTCAGTAGCTCGTAAGGCATCTTACGATGATGCTTGTTGATCAATGCTCGGTTTTGTACATGACAAGCTGTATTGACAGCCTCTGCCCAGAAGTATTCTGGGAGAGAAGCGTCTTTCAACATTGTCGTGCAGGCTTCAATGAGAGTTCTATTTCTCCTCTCTGTAACTCCATTTTGCTGAGGAGTGCGCGGGGAGGAAAACTCATGAAAGATACCTTGTTCTTCACAAAATTCTGTCATAGCACCAGACTCGAATTCTGTTCCATGGTCACTTCTGATTTTGACCACTGAGCAGTTAAATTCGTTCTGAACCTGCTTGACAAAACCAGTGAAGATGTCAAACGTATCTTACTTTCGTTTCAAAAAGAACACCCATGTAAACCGAGAATGATCATCAACTATCACTAGCGTATAGGACTTGCCTCCCAAGCTATGAACTTGCATTGGACCAAACAAGTCCATATGTAAATGGTAAAGACATCGGGAAGAGTCTTTGTCTGCAATGCTCTTAAAGGTAGCCTGAGTCTGTTTGCCCATCTGGCATGCAGGACAGGGGCTATCTTTGATGCACTTGATACTGGGAGCATCCCTTTCTAAGTTCTTAGAAAATAGCATACTAATTGTCTTGAAATTAATATGTGTCAATCTCTTGTGCCAATGTTCACAAAGAGATGCACTGCCTGTTGCCACAAGGCATACGGGGGTAGATGAATCTAAACTGAGAAAATCTAAGCAGAAGATATTTCTGCTCCTAATGCCTGATAATACCGTCTCAGAAGAGGTACGTGAAATTATCAGACATTTATCTTTGCAGAACTTAACGTCATAACCTTTGTCACATAACTGACTTACACTGATCAGGTTATGGTTTAACCCTTCAACATAAGCCACGTCGGTGATAGAGATTATACCGTTGGAAATCATACCGTAACCTCTGGTGACTCCTCGATCTGACCCTCCAAAGATGACTTTGGGTCCATTCTCGACTGGAGTGTAATCACGCAGCAGGCTTCTTGTCCCAGTCATATGCCGGGAGCAACCACTGTCCAAATACCAGATCGGCGTTTTGGTGGCCTTTGGACATTCCTGCAAAAAAAAATTAATTTGTCTTAGGAACCCAATCGAACTTGGGTCCTAGATTCCTGGTTAGCACACTCCCCCTCGGTTGGTTAGCCCTACGAGTGGTCGGCCTCGCATTGCTAACATGGGGAGTCTCGAAATGCCTTTGATTAAACCAACAATCCACGGCAAAGTGACCGACTTTGCCACAGCACCAACAGTCGAATCTGTTGTACCTCTTCCTAGGCTCCTGCCTTACCCTGGGAACGGTGGGTACAGCTGGGGCCTTGGATCTGGAGGTGGAGGCCTCATGGTGACAGCAGTCACATGACTTCGTCACCTTCTGTATAATAGGCTTGGCTTTTGGTGCCTGCTTTCCATTATGGCCGCTAGAGAACGGACCATAATTTCCCATGTGGATTTCCTCATAAGGTGCCTTGTAGGCACTCTCACTGAAGTTCTGGGGAAAGGTCCAACCGTCATATCGGCTCTTTGGCTTTGCAACCGAGGGCCGGAAATGATGGCCAAATGTTGACTCAAAGTCATGTTGGTTGCACGGAAAGCCAGGCTTTCTGAACGCAACAGGACTAAGCGGAGCCTTTCCCTTTTCATCAGCAGAGGCCTTCTTGGCGGCCTTATTCTTCCTCTGGTTCCTGTTTCTCCTGGAGGAGGAACCTGATGCCCCTACATGCCCCAAACCAGCTCCTTTGGCCTGAGCAGAGAAGGTATCAACGATTGGAAGAACTGTTTTTGGCATAGAGAAGCTCTTGACGATCTTCCTTTCTGCCGCAAGTTGTTCTTCCAACTTGTCGACTTCCTCCTGCTTAAGATCAAGGAGCTTTAAAGATTCTGAATGCTTTGAAGTCAGGTCAAGGTGCTCCTGTTGGAGAGAAATCAAGCTAGTGACCTCTTCCCTTAGGGATACACACTCACCCTTAAGGAATTTCACTTCCTTCTTCTCAGCATTCAGTCTCTTACGGCACTCCTCGAAGGTGTTGAGCAGAAGCTCATACTTCTCGAGGAGCTCAGCTTCGCGGGCCGAAAGGCTATCCTCAGGTTCATCATCCTGAGACTCAGGATCAGAGTCAGAGTCGGAGAGAGGGGTGTGAGCCTTTACCTTCCCAGTAATGGGGGACATTTTCCTTCTGAGTCGGAGCGACCCACCAGCCCGAAGTAGGCTTCCTCATCATCACTGGAGTCTGTGGAATCAGACTCACTCAGTGTCTTTGGCCTTCTAGCGATGTAGCTCCGCTCCTTCTTCTTATCTCTGGAGGATTTGAGCTCCTCTCCTTTCCCTTTTTCTCTTTTGCTTTGATAGCAGTCGGCCACGACGTGTCCTGGCTTATTGCATCCAAAGCAAATAATGTCAGAAGAGCGATGTTTGTTAGGTTTAGATGCATACCTGTCAGAAGAATAATTTTTCTTCTGATGCCTGGAGGAGGAGCTGTCTTTCTTTCTTTGATTCCTCATCTTGAGGAACTTCTTGAACTCTCGGGTGATGAGGGAGAAATCCTCCTCCGACATCTCTGAGCTGGAGGAGCATGGCTTAGAGTCCTCCTCCTCTTCCTTATTCCTGGCACGGTATGACACCGCACCCTTGCCTTTTCTGGAGTAACTGGCTTTTAGAGCCACAGTCTTTTCTTTTGCAGCAGCCTTCTCTGCTTCTTCCTCTACTTTCCTGGTGTTCAACTGAAGCTCATAGGACATCAGCTTCCCAAACAGGATTTGTGGATCAGTTTCTGCTAGTCTGCCAAATTCTCTGATGGCGCAGATCTTTGTGTCCCATTCCTTAGTAAGGGACCTAAGGAATTTGACATTGAGTTCACCATTAGTGAACACTCTTCCGTAGCCCTTGAGGGCGTTGACAATCTTTAGGAAGTTCTCGTAGGTGACTCCGATCTCTTCCTTAGGCCCTTGTCTGAAGGCCTCATATTTTTGGTTCAGGAGGGATCTCCGATCATCCCTCACTTCATCCGTGCCCTCCATTAGGATGATCAGGCACTGCCAGATCTCCTGTGCTGTCCTGCAGTTGCTGAAGTTTTGCATCATTGAATCATCAACTGCACTCACCAGAATGTTTCGTGCCTTCTTGTCCAGTCCCACTAGCACCATCTCGTCTTTGTCAATTTCAGAAAGTGTCTTCGGCACCTTCTTGGTGGGATCAATGGTGGAGGCCTTAGTGGGGACATAAGGTCCCTCCTCCACGATCATGAAGAGTCGAGGATCAACTACTTCCATGTAGAACCTGATCCTTTCCTTCCAGATCGGAAAGTTGAGCCTGGTGCACACTGGGATCTTGCCGGAGAACTTGAGCCCGTCCATAGTAGGTGTTTGCCTCCTTCTTGACACTAGTGGCAGGATTCAACTCAAGGTGTTAGCCTTTTTGATGAGCAACCTGCCTCTGATACCACTTGAAAGTCCACCTAGTGTCAACCAAGTTCACCTATGGGGGGGGGAATAGGTGACGCGCAACGCTTTTGCGGAATTTACGAATGTACCTGCACAATAAAAATAAAAAGCACAGCACACAGAATACACAGGAAATTTATAGTGGTTCCCCGACTTGGGTACATCCACTTTCCCCCTTCGACCTATCTCCCAACAAGGGACGACTCGGTCACTTCTCCAACAGGATTGAAATACAATCCTTGCACTATCGGAAGGAACCCTTCCACACGTAGGAGTCAACACTCCCACAAACCGGGTTGCACCCAACCCTTACAACACGGAACAATCGTTCCTTTACAACAAAAGTAAAATAGAATGTACACGAGATACAAACTTCGTTTGGAGACTACGGTGTTCCTCTTCGTTCGACGACGTGTTCGTGAAGTCAACGAAGAGTCTACAACCTTGGTCTCTCTTGGAAAGGATCTCCCCGGAACCGGCAACGACAAGACGTGCGGCGGCTTGCTTCGGGATCGGCGGCTATGATGATGAGCGGCTGCTGAACTTAGAGATCCAATCTTCGTAGCTAAGCTAGCTTGGTCTTCCAACGGTCACACGAGGATCGGTCGTCTCGATCGATTCGGATGGGGAAGTTATTCCCGATCAACTAATCGAGAGACAAGAGATCTCTGGATAGACACGTGAGACTCAAAGCTTTGCTAAGCTTCTATCGCCGGAGATCGAGAGGAAATGCGATCAACAGCGGCGTCCAAATAGCGCGAGCGGCGACGGCGGCGGCGGAGCAGATTCGCGAATTTAGGGTTTTCGTGCTCGGCTTCTTTTCTGTCTGAGTATTCTGTTCAAAATACCCGAGTATATATACTGTAGACTACTTGAATAAGATCGTTGTGTGACCCACAAGAAGAATCCCTAAATTCCGGTCCAGAACATTGACAGCGGCAGAATCCGGTTCAGGAAGTTCCAGAAAAACGCCCAAGTCAAAATCGGTGAGAATCGAAAGTGAATCTCGCCGAGTCGTCGAGAATCAAAGGTGATTCTCGACGATTCGGCGAAAATGAAAGATGATTCTCGTCGAATTTGCCTTGGTTGCACACACTGCTTTAGGCCAGGTCGAGATGGCGAGAATCAACCAGTGATTCTAGTCGATTCGACGAGAATCACTAGTGATTCTCGCCGAATCGGCGAGAATCACTTGGTGATTCTCGTCGATTCTTACTTGGAAGCAGAGGTGCTTGCTAAGAAGTGGCTGGAACAAAATCGGCGAGAATCAACCACTGATTCTCGACGAATCGGCATGAATCACTTGTGATTCTCGCCGAATCGGCGAGAATCACTTGGTGATTCTCGTCGATTTACACTTGGACGAATTTTCGTCTTTCCACCCATGAGCTGCTCCTTGACCCATCCTTGCTCCTTGTCTTCTCTTGCATAAATACGGCCCTGTACTTGAAAGTAAGTGCACTCCAATAGAGAGAGTACACATAGGCCAACACACTGATCTGCTCAACGAGGGATTACGCCGTGCAGACCCGTATATATTGACCTACTGCACCCTGACATTGGTGTGCACTTAGCGTGGAAGAACTGCAAGCACAACTTAAAAGATTTTATCAAATACCTTGTCTATTGACCTTAGCTTGTCCAGGGGCTTCTTCAAATCAGGTACATTGTGGATACAATACCCAACAAAAATCTTCAAGGATAAACATGAAATATCATAAACTGAACTATAAGAAGCAAGTGAGCACAAAACAGCTCGAAAAACGTGAATCATTAACACTTGTAAAAATAACCGAGCTGGAGTCGGTGACCAAAACGTTCAAAACTGAACTAACATACCCAAACGTCTCACAAAAGGAACTGTGGTGGTGGCCACCTAGCCCAACATAACCCAACAGTCCGCAAAACAGAGACCAAACAAACCACCAAGTGTATTGATTCACAAACTGGCGTCCAATTGGTGGTCCTTTATCCACTACCAACCTTCCTAGCCGAAGAGAACATCATACTCAAACACCCTGAACCAAACCCAAGCCTAAACCTAAAGAAATACCTTGACAAGCCCTAAATTTAGTCTAAGGACATACATGATGAATAAGACACAAATCGGCAAAAAACACTAAGTCCACAGAAAAAGCGTCAAGTCAAATCGACGCCACATTGAGTGCTTTCAACGCACCCAATGCTAAGTCAGGTACGCAACGAATACACCTTCACTCAATGCCGCATTAAGTGCATTCAGAGTACTCAACGCCAAGCCAGCGATACTCGATGAATTCATCGAGATTTCTCCACGAATTTAACTTATGCTCAAGATCACTCAACGCTCTCGACGCCAAGCCTAATCCACTCAACGCCAAGTCTTATACTCGACGAACTCGATGCCAAACTAACCATACTCTACTAATTCGACGAGAATACTCGAAGAATTGGACTTAACTCAAATCTCACTCAACGCCAAACTGATACTTGATGAAATCGTCGAGAATACTCGACGAATTGGACTCGACAAAATCTAATCTTACTCGACGAATGATACTCGACGAATTTACCTAAATGGATTTCTACACCTAGTTTGTACTCGACGAATTCTTCCCACGATATATGACAAAATTGTCCTTAGGCTAAACTATGTTACTCGACGAATTTTTGTCGAAAAGTCCTAACTATCATAGGGATTTTCTCAAGGCTAACTCCTACGAACTCCTATACACAAAGGAGATAAAGAAAAGGAAAGACATGAAAGGAAAATAGCAAGCAAGGGGTAAATCTCCACTTGCCTCAAATCTCGAAAAATTTGCCTCCTCCAACGCTCCACGGCAAGGATCGGCCATAAGAAGTGCTAGACAACATTTCCTGAAACTTTTGGGTGAAGAAGGATGTCAAAATCACAAACCCTAACAAACAAAAATTGGAGAAATGGGGAAATCTTACCACAAACGCTTATATCTCGGCGAAAGCTTTCAAAATCTCTAATCTATTGACAAAACCGACCACCAAAGCTCTCTCTATTGCCGGCCAAAAGAACGCAAAGTCCCCGATCCTCTTCCGCTCATGAAATCGTCGTCATTCATGTTGGGAAGATGAACATGGAAATAGGATTTGACACGACGGTTTTCTAATTATACATACATATAATATTAAATCATAATTTTTTAAAAAATGCCAAAATGACCCGAAATTCAAACCAACTCGGAATCTTACGAAAATCGCACCGTAGCTAAATACCAATGCTAGGAATCTAACGGCGATGTCTAAATCCAAAACTAACATACCAAACTCGGGTAAAACACCACCCGAAGATAAAACGCCACCACATCCTTATAAAAGCTCTACTGATTCACCAAAACAGACCCAGCTCGCAAGGGAAGGTGCACAACCAAGCCAAAACCAACCACACAAGAAAACCCACTGAGCAAGCCCATGCTCCATAACAACACCTGTTAACTACACGTCAACATAACGCTCTGACGTCAAAATACATCACTACGGGTATTTAAATAAATACCGAAAAATCAGGGGCGTTACACAAGATCCTTAACTTATAAGCTTGTATGAGCATCCTTATAAGTTGAGTACAATTCAGACTCTAACTCTTGCTGCTATTTACCTTACTAGATTAGTGATGTCATATTATTCATCTTCTTACCTATTTCTTATAAGAATGCTGATGTACTAACTCCTATAATTAATACATCGTCCTTGCCACTTATTTTGCTATATACAAATGCTTATATTATAGTACTCCATTTTCCCTCTTTCCACCTGGTACGTAAGAGTCGCTGGGGGAGAGGATGTAAAGTCACTTAGTCTTTATAACTAATAGTTATTGCACCACACTTTTTAGGAAACCACACGGGAGTAGCAACAACACACCCTGAGTAGGTGGGCACCCAAGTCTAGGAGATAGGGCCTGACGCGACGATACCCTCATTTTCATTTATGATTGATGTGAGTTTTTGCGCTTGATGTAGCATATATACATTCATTTTGTACTCTGTTGTACTCAGGAGCCTTATTGCTTGCTTACTTATATATATATATATATATATATATATATATATATATATATATATATATATATATATATATATATATATATATATATATATATATATATATATTGTGGACATTATGCTTATGTGAATTATGGACTTATTATGTTTTCTTTTATTAATGTGTTAGCAATGCGATATTTGGTATAGGCGTCTTATAGTACAAGTTAGCCTGAGTTCTGACGTTGTCGCAAGATGGTTGTTCTGGGCATAATACCTCCACCTGTTGTGTCTTATATTCCATGAGGGGGGTGTTACAAATGCTATCATCTTGCAACAATTCTGAGATTAAAAAGTCCATTAACCAATCAGTCACCTTCGCTCGATCAATCAGTTTAATGGAAAACTGACACAGCAGAAGCTATAGTGTGACCATGTGAGATTCAAATTTAGTATGTCCACTTTTCTCTAAAAATCTCCAACCTAATCTACATCTTGTCCTTTGGTTGTAGATTCTGGTGCATTATGAGCTAGTGATGGGCACCCTTGTACCTTCATTCCCTACTCCTTTGCAGCAGTCAGAGCTAGGGCAGACCTTAACTTCAAATCTTAATTCCTTTAGATCTCAACAGGCCCCGTCTCAGCAACAAAACCCGGGTGAAAATTGGCTTAGTACCATCTAAGATCTCCCCCACCTATCTATTTCAGGACAGAGTCGGCAGTTCATACAGATGAGTGGCTTGATTTAGTGTAGGAGCTGATGGATGGATTTGATGCCCTACCAACCTGGCTATCACTCTAGTAGTTTCTTCCCTAGACTCCCATGCCAAGATGTAGTGGAAGTATCTCATGGGCTCCACTTTTGAGGTGCGTACTTACACAGATATTAGCTGGAGTGAATTCTAGGATACATTCTTGGGGCACTTCATTTCCTCTACTACTCATGACAAGCTCGAGGAGAGGTTCTGTAGCTAATGCAGGGATCCAGGTCAGTTGTGGAATACCATCTAGAGTTTCAACATCTAGATAGGTTTGTAGAATCCTATAACTTGGATGATCGCGGATACGTGAAGAGATTCTACAAGGGTCTAATGATACCCTCTTAGGCATGCTCTTCTTTTTACAGCCAACTCGAGCCTTTTTCAGATTATAAAGATGGCTAAGATGCTGGAGGCAGACTAGCTGGGGGTCCAGATGAGTAAAAAAGGCTAGCAGAGGATGTGCTGGAAGTAGGGCCTAGTAGAAGGACCCCCTTTCAAAAACCAAGGAGATATTAATGCCCAGGGAGAGTGCCCCCTCAAAGGGTAGTGTATCCCAAGTGGTGTCACCCTCTTACCTAACCCATGACCCAATTGACGGAACATTCGCCTTGTAAGGTCATGCATCATTATAAACATTCTCATAGTATAAAATTAATTTATGTGGAAGCAATTCACCACAGGATATCTCAGCATGATAAAAAAATAACCATAGATGAAAAAACCACGAAGGGGTACAAATGTCCAAAAGTAATAATTATATAAGTCATATAATGACCAAAGTAAATAAACCAAAATAGGAAGGTAAAATCACTTATCCTCCCATCCCCTTAGAGTAGTACCCTCACGTCCTCATGAATCACTCGGGCTGGCACAGGGAACACCACTCCTAAGGGCATATGTTTACGCTCCACCATCCATTCCTGCTCCGTGAGTAGGCGCATCGGGTCCTAAAATGATACGTACAAAGGTACATTAGCCACATCATGACCAAGTAAAGTTCACGCTCTTCCCCAACCCCATAGTGGGTACCAAGAAGGAAACCTGCAAGAAGGGTTAGCGCCATAACCAAAGCAATATATATATGTACCAATAATAAGTCGGAGGAACAATAACATTAATAATTAATAAAGTTAGGTTTCTAATAGTATATAAGTACAAACATCAAATCAAAGGAGCAAAAACATCAACAATTAAATAAGCAAGGTATCCAAAATTATATAATTTTCCCGTCAGCGTATAACTCCTCCTAATGGAAGTTATACGATGTCGGACCAAGGTGAGAGCACAAGAAAACACACTTGGGTATATATATATTTATGGTATGATGAGTATGAATTCTTGAACTCCCTGTCACTCATATTATGTGTCACAATCACTTTCCCCTATGCCAACATAGTGACATGTTAAGAGAATGAGCTTACTTCTTAGGCCCCATCGTCGTGGCTAGGCAGTGATAGTGGGTCGGTGACTCCCATTACTAATTTATAGATACACCCCAACTTCCCAGGCCATTAAACCTCTATAAAGAATAGGTACTCTCGGTGGGAACACATACTCACCTCATGTGGAGATTAACCCTCTCTACACATAACAAAATAGGTGTGAGACGGACCTATGTGAAAGAGGTAGCTAACCCCTGGTCCTCTTCATCACCACAAACAATAGAGTTTGTCATCACAACATCTCCCGTAGTGTATAATAAGGGGAAGCCGACGAACCCGCCACATCAGTATACATGCACCCTTCCATATTCTCATGCATTGGTAATGAATGACATGACAACATGCTAGTACTCATATAGTTAATCAGTGTTCACAGATCGACTAGCAACTTGATGTTTATCATTTGGTTAAGCTAGGAATGACATCAACCAAATTTCAAGAACTATGCTTCTATGAATAATATTAACTATGTAGGCATGTTCATGACAAGTTTAATTTTACTTACAAGCTTCAAATAAGAAATATTAGAACATGAAAGTTGTAGATGAAACATTCATCCATAACAGTGTCTCTAATATTTTTGTTCTGATCTAGCCTCTAAGACCCCCAAAATAGGCTCTGAAGTTTACTAAAAATAACAATTTTTGACCAAAATAGTAATCCGGAATAATATTGCTTTGTTAGGGGCAAATTTAATTTGTTTATAGAATCCAGAGTGTTGGAATCGGGATTAAGCCCAACGAGAAGTTCAGACCCAAAGGGGGCAACCTGCACTTATACTCCCAAAAAAGGACTTTAAGCTGAAGACTCATAACTTCACACAGACCCTAGCTGCAACATGGAGGACCCATCGCACACCCAAAAGATCTTTGAGTGCTTCCCCTCCCATCACAAAGCTGAAGCTGGGAACCTTAGAGAGCGTTCGAAGCTAACCAAAAATAACATAAGGAAGAAGAAGACAAATAAAACTAGATCGCTTCAAAGGTGCCCTTCAGAGTCTATTTATAGTTTTTCTAGCTGGCATGCCAATATCACAATTCTGAGTTTTGTTAAGCGCACCCCAAATTAGCCTGAAAACAACCAAACTCTGTTGTTGGGAATGGATATGAACCGACAAATAAATATAATATTGCAAGGCAAATGATCTTGGATGGCAATTACCCTGATGGAACCAACACCTAGCCTCCATCTCGTCTCGATCTCTAAGGTGAGTGCCTTCGCAAATGGGCACCCGCCTGGATTGGCGAGTTCCCGATGAAACCAGAACTTGACCACATCTTTGTACTGGCGAGTGCCTGATAAAACCGGCACTCTCCCGCCTCTTCGGAGTGGGGAGTGCCTGATGAAACAAACACTCTATCTCCTCTTCGGAGTGGTGAGTACCTGATAAAATTGGCCCACCCCACTTCTATGGTGAGTTCTTGAACACTCGCCTACGTGGGGAGAGTGTGGTCCTACTACCCGACTCGCCCCACTGACTAGGTACTTGCTACTTTAGGCAAGTGTAAGCATGCCTCCCCGACTTGACTGGAGTTGTGGAGTCGCTCTGGTTTGTCCGCTCGGCAAACACGAGGTTGTACAAAATCTTCACTCTTTGCGAGATTGCCTCAAGCTTGGAAAGGAAAGTGCAAACCCCAGTGTTTGGAGAGTGCTTACAGACCTGGATGGAATCTTTTTGTGTGTCCCTCCCCTACACTATAAATAACTTCAATCGTGGGGGTGAGGGGCCTCCTAACTCTTTCTTTTTCCTCTGTGTTGGATCTCTAGTTTGGATTTGGGCTAGGTTCACCAATTAGGATAAGTTTGACCCACATTGTATAGCCAGGGTCAAGTCTATGAGTCCTAGAGTTTAGGCTAGTCATTAGGTTCAACTTTCATGGACCAGCCAGCAGAGGACTTTAGTAGACTCAGACTTAGAAGAATTCAGAGTTCAAAATTATCAGTTCGAAATTCTTCGAACTAAGCTCGACGATCATCGATTGCAGATCGACGAACTCAGAGTTATCTCTCTGAGTTGAGCTCGACAATAATCGAGCTCAGGTCGACGAACTCTTCATTCAGACAGATTCTCTGCTCGACGAACTTAAAGCGCAGTTTTGGCAAGTTATTTTTAGAATGCAGTTCGTTGAGCTCAGGTCGACGAACAGGAATTATCAGCTCGACGAACTTGGAACTCCATTCGATGAATTCTGTTCAGAGCTCGACGAATTCTGTCCCGAGTCAGACTTAGAAGTTTTCCTTATTTTTGTCCCAATTTCTTATATTATTTAGCAGTAATTCTCTGAGTAATTAATGCTTATATTCTCAAGAATATAGTCATTCTTCGCAGCATTAATTATGGATTTCATCAGGGTTCATTACTTGCTTATTTTAATGGGACAGTTGGGGAAACTCATTAAAGAATATATTCGAGCCGTTTCATTCTCCAGAATTAGTCAGCAATTAATGCTTGGAATTCAAATTTCAGAGGAGAATTTGACAATAGAATATATAAGAGAATTTTCTTTCAGACAAAAAAAAGTACATGTGATACAGAGAAGAGATACAGAAATATACTGAAGAATATCTGCTTCTTCTCTATGCTGAAAACCACCTGTTTTCCCATTGTTCTTTCTGAAGACTGAAGAAGAACAACCATCAAATATCAAGAATCTTCTTCTACTTCTACTCCAGGAATATTCAAGGACAACAACTTTGAATCAGTCAGAAAGTTCCTGGATCTCTTCAAAATAAGGCTGAAGACCTACAGCCTGAGCAAGGCTCCAAGCTTTCTGAACCACTCATTATTTCAGAAGGAGCTTTGACAACAAAAATCTACAAGTCTTCTCTGTTGTATAGAGAAAAGAGAAGACACCATCAACTCTCTCAACCTCCTATAAAAGGGTTTATTAACACCCTTCAAAAGTTTATTCTTGGTTTTTGGCACCTGATCAAAAGCCTAAAGGGTTGTGAGATCTCCTCTCTAAATAGATGTTATGGTGGCAGTCACCTGATCAAAAAACTGATAGTGGATTCCTACAAGGGTGGTAGAAGAGTGGATATACCCAGTTTGGGGAACCACTATAAAATTTTTGTGTTGTCTGTGTGTGATCATTCCTTTTGTTCTTGTTGTGATGTGATAGATTAGCTTAGACTGTTTCCATTTTCTGTTACTACTATTGATATCACCTATTTTATTGTAATAAATTCTAAAACAGCCAAAAGTTTTAATTACTCTATTCACCCCCCCCCCCCCTAGAGTAAATCAGGTCTTTCCCCTAACTTTCAATTGGTATTAGTAGATTATCAATTGCATAAGTTGTCTTTCAATTGGTATTAGAGGGGTGTTCATTTGCTTGTACAAGCTAACACTTGAACCAAAAGATCCTTGTTAGATTAGATTTTCCTTTTTTCCTAGTTTTTTGTTTATTTTATATCATGGCACAGAACAAAGATTATGCGAGCACCAGACCTCCAGTTTGTAATCTAAATAAGTTTGCTATCTGGAAGGCAAGAATTAAACTATATATGAATTCTATTGATGAAGATATTTTTAATGCTATTTTGACAGGACCACTAGTTCCAGAGACTACATCTACTTCTACTTCTAGTACACATGTTGTTCCACCACCTGAGTGGACAGATGCTCAAAAGAAGACCAAGATAGCTGATGTCAAGGCCATGAATATTTTGGCTCAAATAATGTCTGATGACATCTTCCAGAAAGTGGCAGAGTGCACATCAGCCAAAGCTATCTGGGATTCTCGTAACCAGATGGTTGTTGGTTTTGCAGATGAGAGAAAGGACAGGAGATCAAATCTCATCTCACAATATAAGAACTTTAAGAAAGATGATTCAGAGTCTGTGAGTGACATGTACAACAGATTAAGCTCAATCATTAATAAGCTGAAGACTCTGGACAAGGACAACACCCTCACAGAAGTCAATGACAAAATCCTCATGTACTTCACCAGCTCATGGGATTCCCGAATATGGCCAATCAAGGAGGCCAGAAGTCTAAATGAGATTTCTACTGAATCTCTTCTTGGAAAGCTCAAGTCCTATGAACAACTAATAAAGACAAGAGAAGCTGTAGAGCAGAAGACTCTTTCAACAGCAAGAAAGGAGCAAAACATAACATTCAAGAAATCTGAAGAATCAGAAGCTCCAACAGCTAATGAAGAACTTCTAAGTCTCTTAGCCAATAGATTTTACAAGATGGCAAAGAAGGATTTCAAAAGAAAGTCATCTAGGTAAGATGACATGCCAAGGTATGACAAGACCCCAACTAAAGATGTTGTTTGCTTTGGTTGCAGGAAGCCAGGATACTTTATCTTAGAGTGTCCAGAGAACCAAAAGAAGGAGAGAAGAAGAGAAAAGGAACCCAGGAAGTAGGACTACAGTAAGCCCTCTTCCAGCAAGCATAAAAGCAAGGAGAAATGCTTTGTGGCTGAAACATGGAGTGAAACTGAAGGTGAATCTTCATCTTCTAGCTCCAGTGAAGATGAAGAAGAGGCTAAGGCAAAGGAGATTTGCTTGATGGTCATTGATGCATCAAGCAGCCTATCTGAAGCTGAGCAATCAGACAGTGAAAACCTCTATCTAAAGAGGATCAGGTACTGTCTTCCTTTGATTTCAATTCAGAAAATTTTAGAATTGAATTTAAATCTTTATGCATTAATTTAATTAATTCTGAAAAAGAGATTAAACAACTTAGAGAAAAATTGACTGAACAAGAAACATTGCTTTCTGAAAATATCAAATTAAAAGTTGAATTAACCCTGGCTAATGAATAGATCATCACATTAAAAACTGAATTGGATGAGTCTAGGCAACTTGAAGAATCCCTAAATGGGAGAAGTATCAAGCTGATGGACATCACAAGCACAGTGAATGACAGGCTTAATGACAAGCTGGGCTTAGGTGCTTCATCAAGCCAACCCCCGCTGATTTAGAAGAATATTTTAACCACTCCAATAAAATTTGTTTCAGAAAAGGGCAAGGAAAAGTTAGATGATAATAATGTTAAACAGACAGAATTAAAACAAAAGAATAAGAAAAAGAGAAAGAATAAGAAAGATCTTAACCATAACAATATTCAGCAGATTTCTTCAAACTCAGATCGACGAAATGTGTACAGTTCGTCGAACTCAAGTCGACGAACTCAGAACGCAAACTTTTATTACAATTATTCTCTGAACTGCGATCGACTAAACTAGTATGGTTCGTCGACCCGAGATCGACAATATTAGGGCCCAGAGAATGAACACTTTCATTCTCTGAGTGGAGTTCGACAAACGCATCCCCATTCGTTGACCTCAGATCGACGAACTTACCAGAACTCGTCGAACCCAGTTCATTATAATAGAAACTTTAATTCCTATAGAACATTTAATCAACCAGGACAATATGTTAATCCATTCACCCAGTGGATAATTCCACCTAGAAGATTTCCCCGTTAGGTTATAAAAATCAACCAGAATACTCATACATTTCCAGCTTTAATTATGTAAATAAACAAGGACCCAAGGTAACTTGTGTCAAGAATAGCTAATCTGTTTTATTGCAGGTGAAAGAATATCCCATCACAAAGCAATAGTTGTATCTGGATAGTGGTTGTTCAAAACATATGATTGGAAACAAGGACAACTTAATCAACTATAAGTCAAAGCTACGACCCAAAGTAATATTTAGTGATTCCAATTGTGGCCATACTGAAGGATATTTAAAGGTCAAAATTGGAGCAGGCACCTTCAGGAAGGTTGCTTATGTAAGTGGACTGAAGCACAACCTTATATCCATAAGTTAGTTATGTGATGAAAGGTTTCAGGTATCATTTAACAAAACTTCTTGTATTATTACTTATGTAGATAACCAAGTAGTATTAACTGGTACTAGAGTAGGAAATATCTATATAGTTAATTTTAAGTCAGCTAAAACTGAAATATGTCTGTTTAACCAAACTAGTAATAATAATGATCTTTGGCATAGGAGATTAGGACATGTAAACCTGAAAAACATTTCTAAACTCTCTAGGGACAACCTTGTTAGAGTATTGCCTTCTTGCCCCTACAAGAAGGAAAGCCTTTGTAGGGCTTTTCAGTTAGACAAGCAAACTAAAAATAGCTTTAAGTCACTTAATAAGAGCGATTCACCTATGATTCTATATTTGCTACACATTGATCTCTTTGGACCCATTGCTGTCAAAGCCTAGGAGGGAAGTCTTATACCTTAGTAATTGTTGATGACTTCTCAATGTTCACTTGGGAGTTCTTCTCGAGAAACAAGTCAGATAACTTCAAGGTTCTTACAGATTTTCTTAAGAGCGTAAGGATTGAGTACTCTACTCCAGTTCCATTGATCAGAAGTGATCATGGTACTGAGTTTGAGTCTCTTCCCATGCAAGAATTCTATGAGAAGGAAGGCATCAGGCATTATTTCTCTACTTCTAGAACTCCTCAACAAAATAGGGTAGCTGAAAGGAAAAACAGAACACTGATTGAAACTGCAGGCACATTACTTGCAGATGCTCACTTGCCCCTATCCTTTTGGGCAGAGGTTGTGAGCATAGCAAACTATGTACTGAATAGAAGTTTGATACACAAACTTAAGGGCAAGACCCCCTATGAAATACTCAAAGGGAAGAAACCTAAATTAGATTATTTTAGAGTCTTTGGTTGCATTTGTTACATTCATAACAACAACAAGAAACACATTAGAAAGTTTGAAGCTAAGGCTGAATTAGGAATTTTTCTTGGATATTCCCAAGTAAGCAAGGCTTATAGGGTATACAATAAATCATCTATGAAAATGGAAGAGTCTATTCATATTTCTTTTGATGAGACTAACATGTTTTACAAGGAGAAGAACCTTTCTACCATTGAGAACTTACAAGAACCACATCTATGTGAGAAGTTGGATGAATTGACCCTCACCAATGAGGCTGTTACACAACCTTCTACACATGTTACTGAAGATAGTGAAGATGATGACACTGAACTCAATGAAGAGCCAATAATAGCTATAATTCCACAAGAGGAATTAATTCCCCAAGCTGTTGCTCAACCAACTCCTCCTACTGAATTAGTCACACTTAGAGATCACCCTGTATCTCAAGTGATTGGAGACATATCAGTGGGTGTGCAGACAAGGCATCAACTCCACCAGGACATGATGCATGCCTGCTTCATATCTCAAACTGAGCCCCAATCCATTAAAGATGCTGAGCAATATCCACACTAGATCATTGCAATGCAAGAGGAGCTCAACCAGTTTGAGAAATGTAGAGTTTGGGATTTAGTTCCAAGACCCAAAGACTACCTAGTCATTGGAACTAAATGGGTATTTAGAAACAAACTAGATGCTCAAGGTCTTATCATAAGGAACAAGGCAAGATTAGTTGCTAAAGGATAAAGATAAGAGGAAGGCATTGATTATGACCAAATATTTTCCCCTGTTGCAAGGATAGAAGCAATAAGGATATTTCTAGCTTATACAACCTACAAGAAGTTCACAGTATACCTAATGGATGTCAAAAGTGCATTCCTAAATGGTGAACTCAAAGAAGAGGTCTATGTGGAACAACCACCATGTTTTATCTCTTCATCCCATCCATATTATGTTTTCAAATCGCATAAGGCTCTCTATGGTCTAAAGCAAGCTCCAAGAGCTTGGTATGAAACCTTAGCTAGCTTTTTCTTAGAACATAACTTTTCTAGAGGCATAGTAGATAGGACTTTATTTATCAAGCATCATCATGATAAAATATTGTTAGTACAAATATATATAGATGACAATATATTTAGTTCTACATATTCCAAACTATGCAAAAGGATCTCCAACCTTATGCATTCCAAGTTTGAAATGAGTAGTATGGGTGAGCTCTCCTACTTCCTTGGTATCCAAGTGAAGCAGTACCCTAATGGCATCTTCATATCCCAATCCAAGTATACTAAGGAGCTGATAAAAAGGTTTGGGATGGCTGATGATTCAGCTAAGAAAACACCTATATCTACAAATGTTGTGATTGATTCTGATGAATATGGGAAACCTGTAGATCAAAAATTATATAGGTTCATTGTTGGGTCCAAGTTATATCTTAAAGCAAGTAGACCAAACATTATGTAACGACTCCATCCGTTCAAATAACATATAATAGAAGGTCCGGCCGGGGCCCCACACCATATGCCACAAAATAGGCGGGGAAGTTACAGGTTAATACCACAACACAATCGCATCCTAACATAGAACATGCTAGAGGAAGACTTTAACAAGAATCTTGAACTCCAACCATGAATGTCCACTAAATATATAAATAGCCACATTTATATATAAACTCTTGAAGGAATGTACAGCAAATACAACATCATTTGGCCTTATGGCCTTACAGTTACTTTTACACGTGTGAATTCCAAACATCGGCGTGCAGGCCGGCCACACATGAACAAAACACATCATTCTTTTCTTATCATTCAAGGGCTAGTAGCAGCAGCAACAGCAGGGACTTCAGCCCTTATGTGTTCCGCTCGTTTCTCCAGCACCTGTACAAGGACAACCCACTAAACGGTGGCAAACAAGGCAACGGTCAGCATTCTGCTGACCAATTTATAACAACCCTACCCCTTTCCCGGGGCAGTGGTATTCCTTCCCTGCAGGCATAGTAATTTATAGGCAGATATATAAATCACACATTGTGCTCTTACGCACAAACAATCCATCACAACCGTCAGCCATGCGGCCCGACGATCCGTGCTCTCAGGGCACAGTCTTGGTGTACCGGTGAACCAGGGTCCCACCACCGTTCCAGGTCCAAAACCCAATGGTAAAATTGAGTATTTAGTCTTTCCGGTGCGCAGGCCTAGGACTCTCATTATGCGCACCAACTGACCGCACTTTCAGGTCTTTAAGTCGGACGGACATAACGCAGGTACGGATCAGCAACCCCTCGCTGCTCAAGTCGCCTTGCCATCACCGAATACCAACGTACTCGAGGCTAAATATAAGGCGCGGGTCGTTTTCACCTTTCCTTTTCGGTACAAAGCCTTTTCAAAAGCTTATCAAGCTCACAATAGCCATACTGTCCACCAAGGACTGGCTTCACAATAGCCA
>CM077161.1:133414629-133491125 GCA_039583875.1 Platanthera guangdongensis | reverse complement strand
GGCAGGGAGCAACGCGGTTCAGCCCCCCCATTCACTAGTACTAGACCGGCGGGGCTGAACCACACTGTTCAGCCCATCTGGGGGGCAGGCCGGCCCCCCCTTGGTTCCGGGTATATATATACCTGGAACCCCCTTGTAGCACTATGAAGAACTTTACCAGGTATTCTCCTTCTCCTTCTCACCCTAACCCTAATTTCTTCTCCTTCCCCTAGCTCTCTTTCTCTCAATCTCATCTCTCACCTTCTAGTAGCATAACAAATCATCATATGTTGTTGAACGGAATAAATAAAATAATTTATTGATAAACCTAAACATGAACCACAATAGTGGCACAAATACTTCAATAAACCACTACATCAGTGAATCATTAATTTTAAAACCACAAGGCTAATTGATAAGATAGCATCATAACAACAATTCCGTTTTAGCAGCATAAACAATTAATTTTAATCCATAAAGCCAAGAGATAAGATATCATCATAACTACATCAGTTGAGCCATCTGTAGTTACCTTAACGTCTTCATTGGAATCCTGCCCTTTCATGGATGGAGCAGTAACTTCCATTTCCTGTGGTCTAGTAATGGAGGAGAAGCTTGCGCTTTTAGGTCTTGCCAGGCGGTCCAGGCAGCATTTTTATAAAATCACGCCTAAATTCAGAAGGGTGAATCATGAAATCTTAATTGGGTTCTTTCACCCCAACGCTCATCAAACTGACCTCCATAATTGAGATTGCTCTCCAGGAATAGCAGGGGAAATTAGCTATGCAAGCAGGAGAATCTGAAATGGGTTTATTTCCCGAGAGAGCACGAACAACAGCATCCATAAGCATAGAAACAAATGAAAGGAAAAATTAAAGATCTTGACTACTTTTAACCCTCCATTTTCCATAAACCACTTCATTTTTACGTTATATTTGATGCATATATAGTTCTTATACTTCTAAAAACATGTATATGTAATCCAATTTTGGTATACTGAGCTTAAATCACTTATCCACTTGATGCAGGAACTTGACAAGATACTGCATTCTATCAATCTTCCAGAACCACAATATCGGCTTCGGAGAACGAGTTCGGCCTGCTTCTAGCCACGTGATATATAATTTCCTCCCAGGTACTCATTCAGCAAGTACTGGGAGCCTCAACACCAAGTTTCTGACTTGCTTTTACAGTTCTTTTCATTTTTCTTTTTGGCTCTTTTTGTTCACCGTACTGCTATTGTCGGTGTTCATGCGATTAGCTCTGTGTTTATTCTCGGTTTCGTTACAGGCAGTTTC
This sequence comes from Platanthera guangdongensis, assembly GCA_039583875.1. Classification (NCBI taxonomy): domain Eukaryota; kingdom Viridiplantae; phylum Streptophyta; class Magnoliopsida; order Asparagales; family Orchidaceae; genus Platanthera; species Platanthera guangdongensis. The sequence goes on along the minus strand of CM077161.1, from coordinate 133,489,848 downwards.
TTTTGTTAACAGAACCATCCAGTGTAAATCTTTCGAGGAATTGATCCACAATACTCCTAAGAACATTATATCTTTAATAAAACCTTGGCTTGACCCTTCTGATCATATTTTGGTTGTAGAACTGGTAATAAATACATTGTTTTCATTCAGCAAGTGTATAAGAACTGAATCAATGCCAGGTTATGCATTGCGGGAAATTTGTCAGTGGTGCTCCTGCAATTGCGTAAAACTCCCCATTCCAGCAGAATGATTGATAGAATTTTGTGCACTTACCAATTCGTCCTAAATAAACCAGTCCTTATTACAAATATTTTTCCGAATTATTTATGGTTTGCATCATGAAATATAGCCATTTTCAGTTGTCGGGATTTAGTTTACTTTTTCTTTCAAAACTTATTTTCATGTTCTTTTGGTCTTTCTTTTTCTTGATTTAATTTGATTATTGTAAGCTCTAAATCCCAAACCCTTAAATCCTTAAATCTTAAACCCCCAACATAAACCCAAACCCCTACATCATTATACCCTACTAATTTTAAACCCGAAATCAAACTTAATTTTTCTCAAACTTATACCCTAAACACTAATTCCTTAAACTTCAAGCCTATAAACCATGCATGCAATAAAATAAAATAAAAAGCCCTTGAAACTCCACACCCTATGCTCTACATCACATAATTCTTAAACCTTAAAACTCAAAATCCAAACCAATTGTCTGGTTTTCAAGTAAGACTGCTACATTTCCACTTACTGTGAGCATTTAAACTATGAATAATTTTCAAGTTTTTCGTCTAGTTTAAGTCCTCACATTTTGGTTGTAAGTGATTCTCTTAGAACCTAATAATCAGCCAATAAAGCATAATTTATACAACATTGATTGCAGTTTATGAGTTCGATTGCAGTTTATAATTTGTCACAGGCACTTAAGTAGCTCACATCTATTATCCCGACAGAAATACCACCATGTATATCACTTCCTCTGCATGTGAGGTTATTGAACTGGTTAGGGCTACATGTCTGGTCCAATCATGATTAATTTAAGGTCATTTGTGTGTGCCTATTTTGAGAATTTTTATGCCTATAAATTCATTAGAATACATTGGATTTTGGCAAGAGTTTCTAGGTTACTTTGACCTCTTCTATTTCAAGTTGTCTAATACAAATACATTTATGCGCTAGTTGAAATCTAACTTTTTCCCTAAAATGCTTGCTAGATGATAAATTTTGTGCTTAATTTATACAAAATTATTTAATAGTTACATTAGATTCCACTTTATATTTGTCCAAAGTATCTTTTAATATTGCTATATGTAAATAAGCTTTACTGCACAACACTCTATTATAATATCAACATGGGCCACATCTTATTTTCCCTAGATCATTACTTCTTTGTGTACAGGAGTGTTAGGCCCCTTTTGGTCTGGCATTTTTGCTCATATTAGTTTGGACAAAAAAAACCACCATCATAGAATGTATTCTTTTCATACAACAGTTAAGAAAAGAAAACTAGTTTTGACCATAAAAGTGGTTGAAGTCTTTTAGGTGAGGTCCGACGTTCACAAACATTGGTTCATAACCACCGTGTTTCTACTAGAAGGGGGTATTTTTATCATGTCAATAAAATGATTACAAAACTTTTTTCTCAATAACACTAGAAATCTACACGATGAATATAAAAACTCTTTTTTGTTTTTTTATTCAAACTTGCAACTCGATCTGGTTAGTCTTTTAGGCTATCTATTCTTAAATAGGCCTCAAGCTGCCCCCTAGATCTATTCCGTGGACTTAGACACCTAACTCACCAGGCTAATTTTTTCTCTAAGTCAGATACGGACCTAGTCGCCAATGCATTGACGAATTTCCCTCCAAGTCACACTCATGTAAGGTGTGCAAGAGAGCCGAGAATTGCCTGGAATTGAACCAAACCGGTCAGTGTGAGATGGTTTTGATGGTTCTCGGTTTGGTTCTGATTCAAAAAAAAAAAACTTGGTGACAATCTTTCAGTTTGGTTCTGGGTCAGGTTCCCGAGGCCACTGAAGAACGGAGTTGTAAGTAATTGAGAATTGATTAGTAATTTATTCTTTATCTTTTGATTTCATATCTCTATGATAAATATAAAAATATTCAAAATTGTTATGCTAGAATGTAGAGTCCATTTTTTAATTACAATTTATTGCAACATGCTATATAACATTATGTAATATGAGTAATAAATAACATGAATTTAGGTGACGAGAATCAAGCTGAATTTTTTGATTCATGTATGATTTTTGGTTTTGAGTACACAAGTCATTTTTGATTCCTAAAAGTTAAAACCGAATCTGTATATTGGTTCTTTGTTCTGTGCGGAATCGATCAGAATCAATTCGAGTTGCACCCCTTGGCCATGTAGCATCTTTCACTTGAGATTTTCTATTTTGATTGCGCATCTCAAGTCCACTCTCTAGCTCTTGGTTGTCTAGCCTTTCGCACTCCTCTGTTCTCACTTTGAGTCTCTTCATTCCTCACTTTGAGTCTCTTCATTCCTCAGTCGCTGACAATAGCTCTTGGTTGCTACAGACTGTTTTTATGTTCACGCAGTTTGAAGAGTTGACCGGTTTGTGATGTGCAGGTTGTGCGGATAGCGTCGGAAAGCTAGGGATTTGGCTCTGACTTCGGTCAGGGACAGTATGGACTCTGCGATTAGCAACCAACGGTTAACAGCAGGTCGCGAATTGCGACAAGATAGTTTTATCTTCTACAACTCTTTCCCTGTTCAATAAGATGTCCACTTCTGCCGGCTTGATCAGTTCAGCAGCAGTGTTCACGGCGGTCTGGAGGCTATACGACCTTGTGGTCAAGCAGCTTGTCGATCAGCGGACAAAGTTCTTTTTTAGCTTTGGAATAACGGGTTGTCCGCGCGACTAGGTTACGGTCTAGTGACTTGGCGGCTTTAGCGGACTCCTTAGACAGCTCGACAGAGTTGGCGGTTTCTCATTGAGACCGCGTGTAACAACTCCATCCGTTCATATAACATGTAATAGAAGGTCCGTCCGGGCCCCCACACCATATGCCACAAAACAGGCGGCGAGGTTACAGGTTAATACCAATTCATAATCGCATCCTAACACAGAGCATTCTAGCGGAAGCTTTTAACAATAATACTGAACTCAAACCAAGGATGTCCATTAATATAAACAACCACATTTATATAGGAATGTACATCAAATACAATAACGTTTGGCTTTAAGGCCTTACAGTTCCTCTTTACAAGCATGGATTCCATACATCGGCACGCAGGCCGGCCACACATGAACATAACACAAAAAGACTTTGATTAGCCTTCAAGGGCTAGCGGCGGCAGCAGCAGCAGGTACTTCATCCCTTATATTTCCCGCTCGGCTCTCCATCACCTGCACAGGGACAACCCACCAAGCGGTGGCAAACAAGACAACGGTCAACATTCAGGTGACCAATTTATAACGACCCTACCCCTTTCCCGAGGCATTGGTATTCCTTCCATGCAGGCATAACAATTGACAGGCAGATATCTCACACAATGTGCACTCACACACAATCCACATATCATAAACGTCGCCCACACGACCCGACGCTCCGTGCACTCAGGGCACATTCCTGGTGTACCGGATATACCAGTCGCCCACCGCCATTCAAGGCCCGAAGCCCAACGCCAAACTTGAGCATTTTGCTCCATGGATTTCAGCCGGAGACTTTAGTCTTAGTATAACGACTCGGGATTGGCCCGTAGCCCCCCATGACATCGTGACGCGCAGGCCTAAGCCTCTCATAATCTTGTAACGACCCGGGATTGGCCCGTAGACCACCATAGCATCGCTACCGAGTGGCGCGCAGGTCTAAGACGTCTGCCGAGTTCCAGGCGCCCAGGTACTCATGGCAGACAACCATAACGTGGATATAGTTCAGCCCTTGCTCGTTGCTCAAATCGTTAGTTCAATGCTAAGACTAATGCAGGTCGGCATCCCCTTGTCCGTTCGGCATGCAGCCTTTTGAAGAGCTCATCAAGCTCACAAATAGCCATACTGTCCCCGAAGGACTGGCTTCTCAATCACAGGTTAGCTAGGAGCTATTGCCAGCGACACTCACGATCGCCCGACGTTAGCGATAGAACTCACTTTCCATCCCTAGTCCTAACCTTATCGTTCATAGCATACAACACAAGCACTTAGCGGGTACTTTCCTGAACTTCACTCCAGTACTTCCTGCTACTATCCTTCACAGACACAACCCACCGAATCCGCAAACATATACATTTATACGCGGAGTCTTCTCCAGTGTGCAAAAGAAAACATCACCAATCCAGACCAACCTGTCCAGATGGGCTTCATACAGTATGCCTATTCCGTACTTCACATTTCCGGATATACATGCAAGACTATTGGGGATTCCAAGAATCAACCCAAGGGAAATCCCTCCACAAACCACCCTCTGGTGGGGGAAATCCATGCACATGCCAAAAAGAAGGACTTCACATGTCCAAGAATGAAGATCGTTACCCTTGACGACCTCTTTGGAGCCATGAAAATCTAGCTGGTTGGAAAGCACCGCAGCGGCCTTGCCTCCACAAATCTTGCCTCGGATCTCGATTCGGAACTCTGAAGCTCCACCGGCATCTGGATCCTTTATCCTCCTCCTTGCTCTCCCTTCTCTCTACTCTTTTAGAAAGAGGATAGCCAAACTAAATGAGAGTTGATCTCTCATATCCCGTCCTTAAAGCAGCAGGGGGAAACCTGGATCGTTAGATCCTGTTTGGAGGGAATGAACGACCACGAATCGCCTTGAAAATGTCTATTTTGGGCTGAACATGGCCTGTGACACGCCCGTGTCACAAACCGTGTACCTTAAGCGGCACACAACCGACTTAACCCGAACAGGACACGGCCATGTGACACGCCCGTGTCACAGTCCGTGTGCCCTGACACGGCTTTAGACACGCCCGTGTCTATCCCGTGTTCACCAAGCCTCACATCCCTGGCCAAATCCAGAGAAGAACACGACCATGTGACACGCCCATGTCACAGGCCGTGTGCCTAAGTGCATTTCATCGAGTGGAATTCGTCGACCCAGAGGAGGACACGACCTCGGACATGCCCGTGTCGTAGGCCGTGTTCCCTCTCGAGAACTCGTCGAGTGCATTTTGTCGAGCACTCGATAGGCTGCTCAACCATACAGAGCAGGACATGGCGTGGGACACGCCCGTGTCCCAGGCCGTGTTGCTCAGCATTAGCTCAATTTTGGGATTTGGGGTGTTACAACCCTCCCCTCCTTACAAGAAATTTCGTCCTGAAATTTACACACAGTAAGGAAACCAAAAAGCAAGATGTTATAACTCAACAAAAGTTTGATACACCTTGACACACACTGCACAACAGTTTAAACAAACAGCTCGGGAAATTCAGCTCGCATGGTCTGCTCTCACTCCCATGTTAGCTCTTCACGACCACAATTGTCCCTCCAGACTTTGACCATCCCGATTGTCTTATTCCGCAATTATTTATCCGCTCTATCCTCTATCCGAATGGGCCTAACCTTCGTCATTAGCTCATACTCAACCGGCACACGATCATTTTCAATCACTTGAGCTGGATCTTTGACGACTTTTCGAAGCACAGATATGTGAAACACATCATGTAATCCACTCAATTCTGCCGAAAGAGCTAGCCGATAGGCAGCATCCCCAACTCGCCCAACCACTTCAAACAGATCAAGATATTTCGGACTTAACCTTTTCAGACACCGAATTCTGGACACACCTTTGAAGGGTTTAATCTTCAAATATACCCAATCGCCCAACACGAACTCCACGTTCCGATGCTTGGCGTTGAAGTATTGTGCTTGACGATCCTGGGCTATCAATAGCCTTTCCCGAATAGAGCGTATCATCGAGTTAGCTTCTTCGACTTCTTTACGCTTATATAGTTTGGATTCGCCTGATTCTGCCCAAGCTAACGATGTATGACACTTACGACCATACAAAGCTTCAAACGTCGCCATACCTATGCTCGCTTGGTAGCTATTGTTGTAGGCAAACTCCACCATATATAGATGATCTTCCCATCTCTTACCAAAATCCAGGGCACACATTCAGAGTATATCCTCCATTGTTTTGTTGGTCCTCTCAGTTTGACCATCCGTTTGGGGATGAAAGACCGTACTGAACGTTAACTTTGTTCCCAACAATTGATGTATTAGCCTCCAATCGTTTGATGTGAATCACACATCACGGTCACTCACGATGCTACGGGGAACACCGTGCAATCGTACAATCTGCTGCACATAGAGTTTTGCCAAACTTTCCACAGAATCGTCCCGCTTGTTCGGAAGGAAGTGAGCCACTTTAGTCAACCGGTCTACAATCACCCAGATTGAATCATTCCCGCGTTGAGACCTCGGCAACCCGTATTCGAAATCCATTGAAATATCATCAAACTTCCATTCCGGAATAGGTAATGACCTCAAGAAACCTCCGGGCTTCTGGCATTCCGCTTTCACCAAAGCACAAGTTTGACATTTAACCACATAATGAACTATGTCTTTCTTTAGTCCTGGCCACCAGAATAAATTTTTCATGTCCTTGAACATCTTTGTGCTCCCAGGGTGAATTGAGTGTTTTGTAAAGTGAGCTTCATACATCAATTCTTCTCTCAACTTACCCACACTCAGGACGCACAAACGACCCTCTTTCCGTAAAAGGCCTTCATCTCAGGAGAATTGTCCATCTAGCCCATCCTTTGCATAGCGTTGGAGACTTGCATCCAGCTCCGTTGCTCATCGAACCCTGTCCGTAAGGTCATATTGTTTCTCCGTCCAGTTTAAGCATGCATCGGCTGTGGAATTCTTGTCAATACAAGAAATCTCTAACGTTTCTAACTCCTGGATCAGACGCTCATCATGCATCTGCAACCAATTTGCCCTTGACGGAGTCCTACGACTCAAGGCATCAGCGACCACGTTTCCCTTCCCAGGAGTATAATGAATATCAAATGTGTAGTCCGCAAGGAACTTCACCCACCTTCGTTGTCGCATATTAAGATCCTTCTGATCCAACAAGTACTTTAGGCTCTTATGGTCCGTAAAAATATCCACTTTTACGCCATATAGATAATGCCGCAATAATTTAAGCGCAAAGATCACTGCCGCCAACTCCAAGTCATGGATGAGATAATTTCGCTCATGCACTTTCAACTGGCGTAATCCATAAGCAATCACCTTTCCAAACTGCAGAAGAACGCAGCCTAAGCCGCTCCCTGACGCATCACTATAGATCTCATAGCCGTTTGTACCACATGGCGATGTTAAAACAGGCGCCGTGGTTAAATGCCTCTTTAGCTATTCAAAAGCTCGCACGCACTTTGGCGTCCAAACAAACTTCTGATCTTTCCGCGTTAATGTGTTAAGAGGTAAAGCGATCCGTGAGAAGTTCTCAACAAAACGTCTGTAGTAGCTTGCCAGTCTAAGAAAACTCCTGACCTCGGCCACCGAAGACAACATCGACCACTTCTGTATGGCTTTTATCTTTGACGGATCCACTGCTATGCACTCTCCACTTACCACATGGCCAAGAAAAGCCACCGATGACAGCCAAAACTCACACTTTGAGAACTTGACATAGAGCTTATTCGTCCACAAGGTATGCAACACCAATCACAAATGGTTTGCATGATCAGCTTCCGATTGAGAGTACACCAAGATATCGTCAATGAATACAATCACAAACAGGTCTAAGTACTTTTAGAACGTTCAATGCATTAGGTCCATGAACACCGATGACGCATTACATAGCCCAAACGGCATTACAGTGAACTCATAATGACCATATCGTGTTCAAAATGCTGTTTTGGGAATGTCACCTTCACGAATCCTCAATTGGTAATATCCAGATTTCAAATCCAATTTGGAATAGACGGTTGATCCCACTAGCTGATCGAACAATTCATCTATCCGTGGAATCAGATACTTGTTCTTCTTTGTCAGCTTATTCAATTCACGATAGTCAATACATAATCGCAAACTACCGTCCTTCTTTTTCACAAAAAGAACAGGTGCCCTCCAAGGTGACATACTTAGGCATATGTACTCCTGTTCCAACAACTCTTGCAATTGGACTTTCAATTCAGCCATTTCCTTTGGCGCTACGCGATATGGCGAACGAGCCACAGGTTTCGCAACTGGCACCAACTCAATAGTGAATTCGATCTCCCGCTGGGGTGGTAACCCAGGAAGATCCTTAGGAAACACATCAGCAAACTCCGATACAATCAGAACATCACTCACACTGGCCTTTTGCTCAACAGCCTGAATAAGCGTGAATAATAACTTCGCGCCCTTCCGAACAACATTGACGACTTGAAGTGCAGACATCAGGGTCCCGCTCACCCCTTGCATACCAGCAAACTTAGTCGCAAGCTCGATATTCTGTCCCAGTGTGATCTCTTTTGAATTACAATTAATAAAGGCACGCTGCTCCGAGAGCTAGTTCATACCAAAGATCACATCAAATTCTGATATCGGTAGCACAGATGCATTCAAACAGAAATCTCGACTTCCTATTTGCACTTCCACATCGCAAGCCCTATCCACAAGCATCAAATATCCGTTCAATAATAACACCCTTACGCTATCTATCGTCACATGACTCGGTACTCCAATTCGAGCTACAAAGTCCTTAGATAGAAATGAATGTGAAGCACCCGTATCAAATAGTGTTCTCGCCAGCGTGTTCCGAATCAAAACAAAGTCTGTGACAAACACATCACACACAAGCTACATACAAGGCATGCAATATATAAAGAAATCAATATTTTAAATCGTACATGTGACGACGTCACTTTGCTTTATAGCCTCCTGCTGGCCAAGATTATAGACTCAGGGCTGCACCTGGGATGCAGAGGACTCCACCATTGCCTTTCCCTTCTCAGCATAAGATGCTCCCTTCTTCTTTTCACTCTTTGGTGGACCACCCCGACAGTCACGGGCGATATGCCCCACTTTACCACAAATATTACAGGTACGAGTCTCTGGCCTCGAAGTTGCACCCGATGCAACCGCAGAAGGAGCTTGGACAGACGACTTAGATCTCTTGTCCCACCACTTTGGGTAGTACGATTTCCCAGGTCGGGACGCTTTGAACTCTGGCTTTGTCACAGCCAAGGCCCTTTTTCCTTGCACCCGCTTCATATCTTTCTCCAGCGCACACACAGTATCGATCAACACCTGAAATCCTTGGTTTACCAAACTCGAGAGCAGGAATCACAACTCATCCCGTAATCCTTCGTACAACCTATTGGTTTTCTGCTGCTCCTCGGCGAAGATAGAGCCAGCATAACGTCCCAACCTTGTGAACTCATGTAGGTAATTATCAACACTACTTTCTCCTTGCGTTAGCCGTTGGAACTCATTTTCCATGGCAATGCGTTGTGCCGCTGGTAGGTGCTTTTCCAGGAATAGTCGTGAGAATTCCTCAATCGAGACTTGTGTTAATTGCCTGCCCGATAAATGGTGTAACTCCATTTTGTCCCACCATAACCGAGCCTCTCCTTCCAATAAGAAGGTGGCCAAGGTGACCTTCTGATCGTCCTCCGTCCTGATCTCCGTCAATATACGCTTGACGCGCGACAACCAATCCTCCGCCTACGTTGGGGATCCTACACCCGTAAACGTAGGAGGATTGAAGCTCATAAACTGCTTCAACTGCCGTTCAGCTACGCGAGGATCAACAGCCGCAACAAGTTCTGGCCTTGCCCCAACCTGTTCTAACACCACTGCCGGCTGCGCTTGCCCACCAGGCTGTGCATGAAATATTGCAAACAGCTCCTCAGCAACTAAGCAGACGGTTTCCACAGAAGGGGGAGGGTTATGCACCTCAGTTATTGCCATACTCTCATCAGAATGCTGTGGCTCAGACTGCCCAGCACCACTATACATCACCTATAGGTGAACAAGACACACATTAGCGACCTCGCACAAGCAATAACAATAATTTAGGAACGCACATGTTCCTCAAACAAGTGTATTTGCATTCCTAAGTGGATATTTAAGATTTCATTAGTGTTAACGCGGTTCGCACTGACACGTGCTCGCCACCCCACAAAAGAATTCGACCACGAATTCGAAAGAGGAAGACCGAGACAAGCTGATACCAAAATGTAACGACTCCACCCGTTCATATAGCATATAATAGAAGGCCCGGCCCGGGCCCCACACCATATGCCACAAAACAGGCGGTGAGGTTACAGGTTAATACCAATTCATAGTCGCATCCTAACACAGAGCATTCTAGCGGAAGCTTTTAACAATAATACTGAACTCAAACAAGGAATGTCCACTAATATAAACAACCACATTTATATATGAATGTACAACAAATACAATAACGTTTGGCCATAAGGCCTTACAGTTCCTCTTTATAAGCGTGGATTCCATACATCGGCGCGCATGCCGATCACACATGAACATAACACAAAAAGACTTTGCTTAGCCTTCAAGGGCTAGCGGAAGCAACAACAGCAGTAGCAGGGACTTCAGCCCTTATATTTTCCACTCGGCTCTCCAGCACCTGCACAGGTACAGCCCACCAAGCGGTGACAAACAATGCAACGGTCAGCATTCAGCTGACTAATTTATAACGATCCTACCTCTTTTTCGGGGAAGTGGTATTCCTTCCCTGCAGGCATAACAATTCACAAGCAGATATCTCACATAATGTACACTCACGCACAATCCACATATCACAAACATCGACCAAATGGCCCGACGCTCCGTGCACTCAGAGCACATTCTTGGTTTACTGGATATATCAGTCACCCACCGTCATTCAAGGCCCGAAGCCCAACGACAAACTTGAGCATTTTGCTCCATGGCTTTCAGCCGGAGACTTTAGTCTTAGTATAACGACCCGGGATTGGCCCGTAGCCCACCATGGCTTCGTGACGCGCAGGCCTAAGCCTCTCGTAATCTTGTAACGACCCGAGATTGGCCCATAGCCCCCCATAGCATCGCTACCGAGTGGCGCGCAGGGATAAGACGTCTGCCGAGTTCCAGGCGCCCAGGTACTCATGGCAGACAACCATAACACAGATACAGTTCAGCCCTTACCCGTTGCTCAAATCGTTAGTTCAATGCTAAGACTAATGCAGGACGGCATCCCCTTGTCCGTTCGGCATGCAGCCTTTTTAAGAGCTCATCAAGCTCACAAATAGCCATACTGTCCCCGAAGGACTGGCTTCGCAATAACAGGTTAGCTAGGAGCTATTTCCAGCGACACTCACGATCGCCCGACGTTAGCGACATAACTCACTTTCCATCCCTAGCCCTAACCTTATCGTTCATAGCATACAACACAAGCACTTAGCAGGTAATTTCCTGAACTTCACTCCAGTACTTCCTGCTACTATCCTTCACAGGCACAACCCACCGAATCCGCAAACATTTAAATTTATACGCGAAGTCTTCTCCGGTGTGCAAAAGAAAACATCACCAATCCAGACCAACCTGTCCAGATGAGCTTCACACGGTATGCCTATTCCGTACTTCACATTTTCGGATCTACATGCAAGACTATTGGGGATTCCAAGAATCAACCCAAGGGAAATCCCTCCGCAAACCACCCTCTGGTGGCGGAAATCCATGCACCTGCCAAATAGAAGGACTTCACATGTCCAAGAAGGAAGATCGTTATCCTTGACGACCTCTTTTGAGCCATGGAAATCTAGCAAGTTGGAAAGCACCGCAGCGGCCTTGCCTCCACAAATCTGGCCTCGAATCTTGATTCAGAACTCTGAAGCTCCACCGGCGGCCGGATCCTCTCTCCTCCTCATTGCTCTCCCTTATCTCTACTCTTTTAGAAAGAGGATATCCAAGCTAAATGAGAGTTGATCTCTCATATCCTGGCCTTAAAGCAGCAGGGGGAAATCTGGATCGTTAGATCCTGTTTGGAGGGAATGAATGACCATGAATTGCCCTGAAAATGTCTATTTTGGGCTGAACACGGCCTGTGACATGCCCGTGTCACAGGTCGTGTATCTTAAGCGGCACACAACTGACTTAACCCGAACAGGATACGGTCATGTGACACGCCCATGTCACAGGCCGTGTGCCCTGGCCCGTATCTATCCCATGTTCACCAAGCCTCACATCCCTGGCCAAATCTAGAGAAGGACACGACCATGTGAATTGCCCGTGTCACAGGCCGTGTGCCTAAGTGCATTTCGTCGAGTGGAATTCGTCGACCCAGAGGAGGACACGGCCTCGGACACTCCCGTGTTGCAGGCCTTGTTCCCTCTCGAGAACTCGTCGAGTGCATTTCGTCGAGCACTCGACAAGCTGCTCAACCATACAGAGCAGGACACGGCTTGGGACACGCCCGTGTCCTAGACCGTGTTTCCCAACATTAGCTCAATTTTAGGATTTGGGGTGTTACACCGCGCGCCTAGCTGTGTATTTTTTGTTTCTTCTTCCTTCGGATACATCGGCGAATCATGTCTCGCCATGTATACCTCGTATTGTAAAGATTGTTGATAGTACAAGTTTTTCTTGCTCTTCCTGTGCATCTGGTTTATTTGGCTTCAGTTTGGTTGGGTATTCCTGCACCTGGTTTCCCGTTTTTCGCGATTCACAAATTTTTACATGGTGTCAGAGGGAACAGAGGCTTGAGAAGCGAGCAACCGACAGTTTGCTTTGTTGCTTCTGGAAGTCTAAGTGAACCAGAGATAGTGCAATTGAAGGAGGATTTGTAAGGGGTCTTGGAATTGAGCTTCTTACCTTGACCAACTTTAAAAGGTGGAGGTCATGTATAAAGAACTATCTTTTAGGCGAGGATCTTTCGGAGGTAGTCTGCGGGGACGACAGACAAGAGGTGATTGCTGCTGCTGGGAATGCTGCAGCAGTGAGAGCTTGGAGGAAGACAAACACGAAGGCGGAGTTTACTCTAGAGCGGGCTATCTCACCGGAACTCTTCGACCACATCATCGGATGTAAGTCAGTTGCGGAGATTTGGACTTCTCTCAATGGGTTGTTCAACAGGAAGATGTAGCTCGACTATAATTCCTGGAGAATGAGTTGGCGGGTTTCACTCAAGTAGATTTGTCCATCTCAACGTTCTTCCTAAAAATGAAGAATTTGTGCGCTGAGATTTCAGCGTTGGATCCTGATGAGATGATTTCAGAAGTGAAGCTGAAGAAGCACATAATCCACGATTTGCGAAAGGAATATATGGCGTTTGTTACTTCTGTTCAAGGTTGGACCACTTAGCCATCTTTGATGGAGCTGGAGAACCTGCTGACTTCGCAGGAGAGCTTAGCAAGTCAGATGGCAGGAGTCACCATCTCTGGAGGAGATGGTGAGGCGCTCTTCTCAGGGAAGAAGAAGAAGAGATGAGTCAAGAAGAAGAAGTCGGCTGCTGGTGATGGTTCTTCTACTTCATATTAGTAAGAGAGCAGTGCATCTCGTAAGCGTGATTGAAAGAGGAAGGAAGGGCCAAGGTTCTATAAATGCAACCAACCTGGACACTTCAAGAAGGACTGTAAGGTTAAACTTTAGACGGTGAATGTTGCTCATATAGGGAGAAAGGATAAGGACTTGGTTGGACTATCAACAAGTTCCTATGTTGATCGGATGAGGGTCAATGATAGTGCAGCTATCTGGCATGAAAGACTAAGACACGTCTAAATGGACAAGTTGAAAGCGATGGTGGTAAGGAGCCTTGTGAAAGGCTTGCCTAGGTTGTTATCCTTCGACAATGGTCTTGTTTACATGGGATGTCAATACGGTGAGGCTCATGGCTTCATGTTTGATAAGTCGCAAACCAGGTGTACAAGACCATTGGAGTGCATCCATGGTGAGGTGTTGGGACCGACCGTCACCGCCCGTCATGGAGGCAGCAGATACATGTTAGTGTTGATTGATGACTATGAAAGTGAGGGATAGATCTAACTAACTCTAGAGGGGGGGGGGTGAATAGAGTATTAAAAACTTTTAGATAATTTTTTATACCAGATTAAAATAGGTGATATATATATATATATAAAGAGAAATATCACATCACAGAAAATAAACAAGTAAAGGCACAACTAGACGATACAAGGAATTTATAGTGGTTCCCCAATAAACCTGGGTACATCTACTCTTCTACCATCCTAGTAGGAATTCACTACAGGTTTTTGCTCAGGTGTCCCGCCAGCACAGGTTTTTGATCAGGTGCTCTGTCACCAGAAGATCTATTTTTCTAAGGAAGATCTAGCAACACTTTGAGCTTTTGATCAGGTGCCCAAAAACCAATGCCAAGTCTTTTGATCAGGTGACTTGTGATCCAAAATGTTAACTTTTGAAAGGAGTTAAAACCCTGTACACAATGAAAGAAAAATAAAAATGATGTTGTCTTCTATGTCTAAAATCTCTGAGAAGACTAGTGGATTGTTGATGATGTCAAAGCTCCCCCTGAGTTGTATGGATCTGATCAGGAGTGGAAGCTTTGCTTCAAGGTGTAGGCCTTCAAAGTAATGTTGCTCTTTAACAAGCTTTTAAATTGATTTTGATTTGTTGTCTCTTGAAATACTGAAGCAGATGAAGAAGAACTCTGTGTATGTGAGAGCTGTATTGTGTTCATCACTTTTCTGTACACTGTTCTATCTTGTTGACCGATTACTGATTTTCTAATTCTTGCAATCTTCTGAAAATCACTTTATATATTGATTGTAGATTCAAAAACATTTGAATTTTAAATTCTTTCCTTGAAATCCTCTGCATAATTTCTGGGAGTTGGAACGCCTAATTTAGTCTTGAATGCATTTCCCTAACTGCCCCAGTAAATTTGGTATAGTAATAACTCTATGAAATCCATAATTAATGCTGCCAGGTAACGACTAATTCTTGAGAATATTGAGCATTAATTACCAAAGTATTACTGTCTTAATATAATATAATTTGAAATCAAACTGCTATAGTCGAACTGAGAAACTGCAGAGAAGATTAGTCGCACAGAACCTGGAAGGAGTTAGTCGAACTTAGCAAGGATTTCATCGACCTGAGCTCCAAGTTCGTCGAACTAAGATAGTCCTTCGTCGAGCTGAACTTCTGATATGAGATCACAGTTCGTTGATCTCAGCTAGATTTTCGTCGAGCTCAACTTAGAGAAGGAACTCTAAGTTCGTCGATCTGAGATCGACGATCGTCGAGCTGAGTTCAGCTATCGTCGAATGACTTTTCTACATTCTTCTTAACTGCTTTTCCTCTAAAGTCTTCTGTCTCTAAAGTCTTCTGAAGGAGGGTACTGATAATCTAAGTATGTGCTGCTGACCCTGACCCTAAAAATAACCTATGACCCTAGACTATACATGTTGGGTCATCTAATCAATCCTAATAGTGAACCTAACCCAAATCACAAGTAGGGTTCCAACAGACTACTTGAGGTACACGTGAGTGTACTTCATGAAGGAGAAGTTAGATGCGTTTCATTTGTTTGTAGAGTTCAAGGAGCTAGTGGAGGGCCGGCTTGGCCTGTGGATCAAGAAGTTCAGAACGAACAACAGAGGTGAATTTGTTTCAACATTATTCTCTAACTTCTGCATGAAGCATGAAATCCAGAGGGAGCTCACTCGTGCGTATATTCCGTAACAAAATGGAGTTGTAGAGCGGAAGATCCGCCATTTGATAGAGACCTGCAAGTGTTGGCTTTATACTAAAGGCATTCCTAGGGCCTTCTAGGCGTAGGGGATAGCCTGCACGACATACGTCATTAATCAGATGCCTCTGAGTCCGATCAACATGAAGTCTCATCATGAGCTAATGTTCAAGGAGAAGCCCATCATGGAACATCTTCGGGTGTTTAGGTAAACCTGCTATGTTCACGTTCCGGTTGTTCTCAGGACAAAGCCGGATGTGAAGGCGAGAAAGCTTGTCTTCGTCGGCTATGATGAGCGAAAGAAGGGATGTAAGTGTATGGATCCTGCGACGAAGAAGTTCGTCATGCCCAGATACATCGTCTTCGACGAACTAACGTCGTATGGAGGTAGCTCATCTATGGAGCTAAAGGAGAGCAGGTCAAACGTTGGGCTGGAGTAGGCTGCTATGGATCTTCTGATGGAGCTGCCTGTGTCACCGGGAGCTCCAGGTTGTTATACCTCCGATACGGAGGCTTTTGGTTCAGTAAATAAGGGGAGTGATGCTCCAGGTGCTTCTAGTTCCAGGGTGGAGGCTTCTGGCTCAGCTAGTAGGGGGAGCGATGCTACAGGTGCTTCTAGTTCCAGGGCGGAGGCTTCTTGTTCAGGAAGCAAGGGGAGCGATTATCTATGTTTGCCCGGGAACAAAGCTGGTTCAAAAGGAACACCTGAGATGGTTAGCCGTGATCAGGCTTTTCGGAGGTCAAATAGGATCATCAACCCACCAGCTCGATATAGCGAAGGAAACACGGTGAGCTCGGTCTCTTATTTCTTCACAGGCACTCTTGTCGAGCGAGTGCCTTCTAGCTGTGTTGATACCACTGGAGTCAAGGAGGTGGATAATGCCAAGGATGAGGAGGTGACTGCCCTCAAAGGAAACGAGGCTTGAGACCTTGTGCCCAAGGTCGTTGGTGTTTCTCCCGTGACGTACAAGTGGAGGTCGAAGCTGAAGAAGAAGGCAGAGGGAAGCATCACTCCTTTCGGGAGGTACTGGAGGGATCCCTTATGGTCTTTTATATGTGGAGCGAGGACTATGTCACGAACACCTTCTCGAAGGCGCTATCGAAGGGGCCATGCACATGATTACGGGGACTGCTGGAGCTGGTCTTCACTTCTCACTTCAAGTGGGAGTGTTGAAAATTATGAAGTGAAAGTGGCAACTTGGGCAACCTGTTTGCGTGGCCTGTGCGGACAAGACTAACGGCTAGCCAGGTCGGTAAAGGTGTTGCAGTCAGCTTGTTCTTTGGCGGCCTGGGTGATCTGTTCGCACAGTCTGTGCAGACAAAAGTGGCGGCTAGCTAGGACGGCTTGTGGTCAACAGGCAGTTAGTTCCATGAAGGTAACCAGGTGGATAGGTTGTTTATCCGCAGAGTTCGCCAAGACCGGCGTGTTGCAGACTCGTATGGAGTTCGCTGAGTTCGGGTTGCAGACTGGACTGGAGCTCGGGAGATCGACATGGCGTGTGCCTTGGTCTTGCTCTGGTGGCGCGGTTGGTGGTAACCGCAGTGTTCGCTGGTTAATGCAGACTGGTGTTTTTGTTCGCCGATTTGTGCAGACTGGCCCTTGTATCCACTGGTGTTGTGTTCGCACTAGGAATGACGGTGGTGTGGACTTGGTTTGGATCAGCACCAAGTCCAGGATTGCTCAGTCCGGGAGATCGCGTGGGTTGCGTGGGCTGGTTTTTTGTCTGCCGAGCTCTGCAGAAGTCAGCCTTGTGCTCTAGTTGCAAGCTCGGGGTGTGCGGACTGAAGCAATGTCCACAGCGGCGCGCAGACTGGGGCGGTATCCGCATTGTCCGCATGTATGGAGACCAAGTCTGGCGTTGCTTTGGCGACAAGGCGGTTTATCTTAGTGCTCGCCGCGTGATAGGGTGCTGATCCTATCAGCTAGGGCGGTGATCACACTCCTCTCCGTGCCTATAAATAGGACCTCTGTCACATCAACAATACGTCTGAATGAACAGTAAGTTCGCTCGTGTGGTTGCTGCATACTGTTTCTGTGTTCGCTCGGTTTGAAGAGTTGACCGGTTTTACTGTGCAGGTTGTGCAGATAGCGTTGGAAAACCAGGGATTTGGTTCTAACTTTGGTCAGGGATAGTGTGGACTCTGCGGTTAGCAACCAGCGGTTAGCATCAGGTCGCGGCTTGAGACCATACAGTTTTCTCTTATGTAACTCTTTCCCAGTTCAATAAGCTGTCCGCTTCTGGCAGCTTGTTCAGTTTGGCAGCAGTGTTTGTGGCGGTCAGGCGGCTTGCAGATCAGAGGACAGAGTTCTTTTTCAGTTTTGGAATAACGGGTTGTCCGTGCGGATAGCTTGCGGCCTGACGACTTAAGCGGACTCCGTAGGCAGCTCGGCAGAGTCGACGACTTCTTATTGGGACCATGTGGTTAGCTTTGTATTTCTTGTTTCTTCTTCCTTCGGGTACTTCGGCGAATCATGTCGCGTCATGTATACCTCACCTTGTAAAGATTGTTGATAGTACATGGTTTTCTTGCTCTTCTTTTGCATCTGGTTTATTTGGCTTCAGATTGGTTGGGTGTGCCTGCGCTTGGTTTCCCGTTTTCCATGATTCACAAATTTTTACAAGTCACAGAGCAGTTGTTCTTTAATTCTTTGGGGCTAGAGCCTGCGGTAGGGCTAGCGTTCGAATGTAGGTTACATAAGTTGATATTCTTTGTTTTTTTGTAAGTAAAAACTTGCACACTATACCCAACACATGTATGATCAAATAAAACTCGGGAGTTTGATTTTCTCATATCCAAGAGATGCGGACCATAGGTCTCAACACTCTGTTGGTATGAATCACCATCTCTAAGCAAGGACAAGCAAAATTTCTCCCTCCCGTTCGTGATCGAAGAACTCTGACCAGCAAATTCTCCAACGACCATTATCGGCTGATCGAGTTCACGAAGAAAGATTTTTAGTTGTTTGAGTGTGAGAGAGATCGGCCAGAGAGGCCGTCAGATTTCTAGGAGTAATCTGTGGGAAATCATCCTTGGAGAACGTCTATATCTGGGAGATCTAATGAGCTCTAAGTCCCCTCCTAGGAGGAAGGCGAAGAGTTGGCTCGTCGATTTTCTTGGGAAGAAGAGAGAGAGCCAACCGGTCCTGGGAGGGTCAGTATAGATACTAAAAGATTATTTTATTCATCACCTCCGATCTCCGGTGTCATGGAGATCCACGTTTGTTATTGTAAACCACTGTTGTAGATTTTAAATAAAATTAAAATTCATTTTATTCTACCGTGTCTTCGTGGCTGCATGTTGCTAGGCTTTGAGGGGTGTGTGCAAAGTAGAAATCATCAATTTTGCAGGAAAAATTGTTCTATGTGACTTACTACCAAGCGATAGCATCCTACCGCCCCGCGGTTCGTTCCAGAACAGGCTTCCCTGGGTGAAATTCATTTTAATTCTGAACTTTCATTAAAAACCTTATTCACCCCCTCGCATCTAAGGTTGACCACCAGATTCAACACTCTCCACCTTCTCGAGTAGAATATAGTATAAATAGAACATCTGCCTAGAATAAAATCAACACTTTCATAGTCCTTTCAAAAATTCTGCGCCCAATCCCTAGATTTCTCGCACCATCCTCTACTCCTCATTCAATTTCTCTGAATCAATGCCTCCCAAGGGTATTGACTTCCTATTTGAGCGATGTGAACTTGTTTGCAATGGATTCAAAGATGCTTCTAAAGAGATTCAATCTGTTATACATCTTCTTTTGGCCGCCGAACTGGAATAACTATTATCAGAACCCTCTGTCATCTAAAAATGGGAGGTACTAGAGCTGTTTGCAAATGCCAAAGTGGACCCTTCTTCCACCAAAATCAAGACCTCCATAAATTAGAAAAGCTTAAGATCACACTAAGGAGGATAAGCAAGGTACTGAAGATACCCAAGTTTAGTTAAAGTGAAGAGGAAGATGAGCTATTTGAAGATGTGAAGACTGCTTTCAATTAGTTTGGTCTTTCCGAGGACACCTGTGGCACCTTGAAAAGAAAACACATGAATCATAAGGGAAAGTTCTTAGCAAATGTCATTAGAAAAGCTCTGCTATGCAAGACTGACTCTCCTAATAAAATCTACAGAAAGATGTTTGAGCTAATGGTTAGAGTGATTCTTACCAAGAAGACCAATTGTGGAAAGATAGTGTTTGACAAGGTGATTGAGAGCGTCTGTGTGCCTAATATGGGAAGGATTTTGTCTTTGTTCATCCTCAACTCTGTACTAGAGATGTTTAACATGAGACTGGGTGCAAAGATTCACCATATGAGAAAAATGGACATAAAGATGCTTAATAGATGGGATATGGTGCTAACCAAACACCCTCTACAGTCAGAAAAGAGAAAAAAAGGAAAGCTAAGTTAGTTGCAGAAGAAAGCTCTAATAGTCGGCCTGCAGACAACAGAAGCACTCAACCTTATAACCTTCACTTGTCCAGTTCAAGTGATTCTAAAAGAAGACATGTGAGTGCTCAAGTGTCAATCTCATCTGACCTTGCTGCAAAGAATGTTACTAAAGAAGTGCCTCCTACTACCTTTGAAGGGGACATAGTTGTGAAACATGTTGAAGTTCCCATGCCAACTAATGTGGACAGGAACAGTCATGATATTGAGGGGGAGACCCTAGAAGAGGGTGAACCTATTGAGGGGGAGACCTTAGAAGAGGGTGAACCTGTTGAGGGGGAGAGCAAAATAGTTAGTACTACTGTTGAGGGGGAGACTCATCCTGAGCTCCCTACTCAAGAAGCTGAAGCTGGAGTGGAAGAGTCTGAAAAAGGGGACAAAGAAGATGATGGCATGTCCCCTGTTGAGGATCATGAGATGGGGGGGGGGGCATTCAGATAAATGAATAGATTCATGTTGATGAACATCAAGATCACTACTCTGAATATGAAGTAGCTGATTCTCAAATAAGGAGTGATATAAGGAAGAGGAATGAAGAGATTAACTCCCCATTATCTGCTCAGATGAATGATGCATTTCCCACCTCCTTTCTGTCACAGATAAGAGGGCTCTTTGATGAGTATAAAAGAAAAATAGAGATGTATGTGGATGACTCCATCAAATACCTAAGGAATGACCTAACTTCTGAGATTTCTTCCATCATATTTGAAGTAAACTTGTTAAAAAAGAACACTGTTAAATTTTTCACGAGAGCTGCCCCTGCTGTTGACCACACAACACTTCAACTTGTTCAAATTCAAAAGGTATAACCAGATATCATCCAAAACCAATGCATCACCACTGAAAACTTGCAGATGGTTCATACTGTAACAAAAACCAACATGGAAGAGTACATGAAAATCATTGAAAGAAGAATGGACGCTTGCACACAAATCTTTGATGATCATATGTTGGAAGTCAATAATCACATCACAATTGGTATAAACCACCAGGATAAGAAGATAACCTCCTCCAAGGAATTCCTAAGTAATCTAATAACAGAAGAAGTCATAAAGGAGGAGATGTCAATGATAAAGGCTAGTGGTGAACATGTTATTTGGACCTCCAATGTGATCAGGGAAGCATTGGGCCTAGATGCCATCTAGTATGATGAGTATGCTGTTCCTAAGCTTGAATTTCCTGATGTTGAAGCTGCAGTTATTGATGATGAAGATGCATTCAACCCCACCACTCAATATCTATCAAAGGGAAAAGAAGTTACTGATGATGCAGAGGACGTGAGACTGAGGAAAAAGAGGCACAGAGAAGAGCTGGAAGCAAAGCCATATTATGTGCAATGGAGCCCAACCTCCAGGATCATCTTTATGGCTGCCTAGAATCAAATCAAAGAGAAAAAGTCAGAAAGAACAAAATTATACAACTCTCAAGAATAGGCCAAGTATGAGAAGCTTGAAGAGATAAAGAGAAAGTTCAAAAAAGACAAGCTGGCTAGAATTCTACCAATGGTTGCCCTAGAACCCTACAGATACCATCCAAATCGCTACAAAGAAATTTTTGGGCAGGGGTCATTGTAATTAAAGAACCTGAACCTTAGCAATGTTTTAAAGTTATAGGTTTCTAAGGGCTTTTAATGCAGAATGTTTACTATAGACATGCTTAAAACTTCTCATTAATTATATTTAATATGCTCTATCATATTTATTTGTGTGTCTGTGTACCTTTAGTTGAATATTGGTATCTGTTATGAAATAGTGTATATCATTGACTAGGATTCTGAATTTTTCAAATAGGGGGAGATTGTTGAGAACATTGACCATAATGTCCTAGATTTGAAAAAGCCACATAATTCAATAATATATATAAATATGTATTTGATATTCCTTTGAATTAAAATGTGCAGGTTATTAGTAAATGATTGATTAACCAGCTTGGGATTATCAGAAATTCAATTGGAGATAAGTCAGCACACTCTAGAGTGAAGGATAATTGCTTAAGCACAAATGCGTCGAGTCATCTCACATAACTCGACGTTAAAGGTCTAAATGCACTGACTGATTGTTATTCACTCAAAGACACCGCGGGGAAACAAAAAATCTGTCTAAGTACACCAATATCGAGTGAATGCCATTCACTCAACGCCTTAGTGGAGAAGCAGAAAATATGTCTAAGTACAAAAGTGTCGAGTGAAGACCATTCACTCAACGCTTTAGTGGAGAAGCAGAAAATCTATCTAAGTGGAAATGCAATGAGACAAAAGATATCACTCAATGCCAAAGTAGAATGTGGTGAGTCATTCTCAATCACTCGATGCCTCTCCAAAAATTCAAGTATTTGACTATGTTAAATGGCTTCACGTCAATCTCAATCACTCAACACCTCTACAAAAGCATAAAAGTTTATTCTAAGTCAAAAGAAGCCAAGACATTCTACTGATGTCATGCTTAATTCAAATTGACGTCAATTGTACACAAAAAGACGGAAACTGCCACATTCTTCTGACAAACATTCTTGGGAAGATGCAATTGTTAATGTCATCCATGCCGTAAACCTAAACATGACTATAGCCGTTGCTGATGCAGAGATATATAAGCTAAGTGTTTGGGACTTTTGATGAGACTTTTGGAATACATTATGCAAACCCTAATTCACAAAAGTTGTCGCCAGCAAGAAAGATCAATTCATTATCTTCAAGCTCCACTATTCTTCATAATAATCTATCTGAAGCTTGAAGAAGAAGATCTCTGCAAGTATTCAATACAGCACAGTCTATCCTTAATATGAAGATCACTTCCTATTGCTGTGGTGAAAATAAGTTGTCTGGTGATATAGCTAAAGAAGAAGGCTCCATAGCATCTGTTCTTGAGTATTTGTAAAACAAACACTATTTTAATCTTTGTTGTAAGATCTCTTTGAGATCTGAGTGTAGGATGTTTTCCAAAGTCTGTTGTAGGATTCTTGTATAGAATCTGAGGTAGGCCGGAGTTATAAAGGCTCAGGTAGAACTTGCTTATGAGTCTGAGTTAGGAGACTTATTGCTATCTCTGAGGTAGGTCTGAGTTATAAAGGATGAGGTGTAGGAGCTGTAAGATCAGTTGATCTGAGTTTGGAAGTGGAAGCCAAAAGTCTGAGTTGCAAGAGTGGAAGCCACCCTGAGGTGTAAAATTTAGGTAGGGATCTGAGTTGTAAGATCAGTTGATCTGTGTTTTGGAGAAGTGGGAAAGTGGATGTATCCTAAATAGGAGAACCATTATAAATTGCTTGTGTGTTTTTTGTGTTCTTGAAAGTAACTAACCTAACACCAACACATCAAGTAAAATCTAGAAAAGAAGTAAAGATAAAAAAGAAACCTATTCATCTCCCTCTAGGTGCTTAGCTACCCTTAAAAAACTTTCAGCCTGGACGACAAGGACATCATGGAATGGGTTCTAATTCCCCAGCAGATCCTCTACTGATAACGTGATCGCCTCCAATTGCCGATGTGCTTGCGAGGTCGAGGCGACACCCGTTCTATAGATAGTGTGGAGGGTCCCTGTTGGGTAAATTGGTTCAAATGTACCTGATTTAAAGAAGCCTCACCCAACTCAATGATATACATCAAAATGTATTTGATGTGTTTTGAGTTTACTTGTGCAGATTAAGTATTTGCAGGAAAGAAGAAAAAGTTTCTAAGTCCATGTGTCGACACCCAGAGGGAAAGTGTCGACACTTAAGAAGACCTGTGTCGACACCCAGGCAAGCAGTGTCGACACTTAGAGTCATTGTGTCGACACCAGGGATGCAGAGTCGACACCAGACAGAAAGTGTCGACACAAGGAGCTGTGTCGACACTCAATGAAGAAAAGTGCAGTGAAGCAGTGTCGACACTTAACAGTTGTGTCGACACCCAGTGAAACTGTGTCTACATCAGAAAGTGTCGACACTTGGAGGCTGTGTCGACACTCAGCAAAAGTCAGCAGAGACTAAGTACGAGTGTCGACACCCAGAGTAATGTGTCGACACTCAGCAGAAGAGTCAACACATGAAGAAGTGTCGACACAAGAAAGTATGTGTCGACACTCAGCTGAAGACTCAACACTTGAAGAAAGTGTCGACACAAGCAGCTGTGTCGACACTTAGCAAAGATCAGAAAAATTCTAAGTACAAGTGTCGACACTAAGGGAAAGTGTCGACACTCAGCCAGAGTCTCAACACAAGGAAGAATGTGTCGACACAAGGAGCTGTGTCGACACTCAGCAAGTATCAACACTGAAGGCAAGTGTCGACACCAAGAAGATGTGTCGACACTAATACAAGTTCAACACATGAAGATGTGTCGACACAAAGGTGTTGTGTCGACACTTAGAAGAATTCTGAAGTACAAGTACTTGTGTCGACACACATTATCAGTGTCGACACATGAAGAAGAAGTAGTGTCGAGATATAAAATCTACAACACAAGGAGTTGTGTCGACACCTTGTAGGCTAGTGTCGACACTTAGACAACTTGTGTCGATACTTGGTCTATAAGTGTCGACACTTAAAGACATACAGTCTCGACACTTTTAGACAGTTACAGAATTTTCAAGAACTGACTGGATGACTTGACAGCTGCCATTCCAGCCGATCTACAACACCTATCAGAGTTGTCAGAAATCAGTTATGAACCGGACCAGCCGGTTACCATGAAGAAGGCCTATAAATAGGCTTATACTGTCTACAGAAAACGTGGTTCAAAAGATCAAGTTGTTCAAGTAATTGAAATAGAAGAAGATCTAGCTATTCCTTGAAGAATCTAGTGAAGATCTAAAAAGTTGGAGAGAGAGAGCTCCATCCAAGAAGTCAGCCATTGGAACCAGGCTGAGAAGAAGGGTTCAGATTTATTCTGAATCTTAAGTAGCAGAGATCAAGGATCAACTGCAGAGGAATCAGTCTTATTGTGTTCTACATTCAAGAAGCTTTGAAGAAATCCAAGTCAGATTGATTTCAGCTGAGTTCTTCCAAGAACTCATCAAGAAACTCACATCTCATCTCTCTATTCTCTGAGTTGTTGAGTATACATTTTTGTATTCATTATATCTTGTAGGAT
Organism: Platanthera guangdongensis; assembly: GCA_039583875.1. Taxonomy (NCBI): domain Eukaryota; kingdom Viridiplantae; phylum Streptophyta; class Magnoliopsida; order Asparagales; family Orchidaceae; genus Platanthera; species Platanthera guangdongensis. The sequence continues at coordinate 133,464,707 of CM077161.1, read as the reverse complement.
TCTTAGGGATCTGAGTTTGTAAGCCTGTAATTATAAAAGCTGAGTGTAGGGATTGAGTGCCTGAGTGTAGGAGATTTGGATCTCTGAGTGTAGGCCTATTGTGGCTGAGTGTAGGCCTTGGTGGCTGAGTGTGGGCCTTGGTGGCTGAGTGTAGGCTTTGTGAAGAAGCTGAGTTGTAGGGCCTTGGGCCTGAGCTGTAGGAACCTGTTTTGGGGTTCTGAGATAGTGAAGGAGTTTGGCCGAATCTAGTACACTGCTAGATATGTGAAGGGGGAAAGTGGATGTACCCAAACCTTGGGGAACCACTATAAAAACTGTGTGTCTACTGTGTGCTATGAAATTCTGTGATTGCTGAATGTGTGCTGTGATAAAGTAGATAGAATTCTGTGATATTATCTGATTGCTGCCTAAAAAGTTAAAAAGATTCAAGTCACCTATTCACCCCCCCTCTAGGTGTTTAGGTACAATATCTTTCAAGTGGTATCAGAGCGAGGTTCCTCAAAAGAGGACATAACTATCTGAGTAGATGCTGTTGGCAGATTCAGTATAAGTCAAATTACAGAATCAAGAAAATCAAGAACCATGGGTTCCACTGAGAATCACAAGGAATTGGGATCCATGAAGCTACCCATATGTAGGAAAGAGATCTTTGGTATCTGGAAGGAAAGGGTGAGACTATTTATGGAAGCCTCAGACCCTAGGATTTATATCACAGTCAAAGAAGGGCCATATGTGCCCATGAAGGTGTCAGTCTTAGATGCAAATCAGAGAACACCTAAGGATTTCTCTGAAATGACAAAGGATGAAATTGTTCTAGCCACTATGGATAAGAGGGCTCAGAACATAATAGTGAGTGCCATAGATGATGCAACTTTTCAGAATTTGATACACTGTAAGACAGCTAAAGAGATGTGGGATACTCTTATTGTGTACATGAAGGGTTCTGAAGAAGTTAGACAAGACAGAAAATCCTTGCTAAACCAAGAATATGAAAGTTTTAGACAAGGAAAAGCTGATAGCATAACTGAATGCTATAAGAAGTTCTACAGGATTGTGAATGAACTCATGTCCTATGACAGGGAGTTCAGTAATTATGAACTCAATGATAAGTTTCTAAGGTCCCTTACAAAAGATTGGGACACCAAGATCTGTGTCATTAGGGAAATGACAAAGTTGGCAGAAATTCCTCCACCAACACTGTTTGGCAAACTGCTGTCCTATGAAATGCAGTTGATGGTGAGGAAAGAAGAGGAGAAATCTACAAGAAGTGAACATAAAGAAAGGACAGTGGCCTTCAAAACAGAAGCCCCCAGAAAGTACAGGAGTAAGTCACCAACTCCACCTACAAAGGTTGCTGAAACTGAGTCAGATGAGTCAGCAAGTACAAAGTCTGAAAGCAGTGAAAGTGATGAGGACTTTGCTGCTTTTACAAGACATTTCCAGAAGTTCTTAAAGAAGAAACAGTGGAGGACAAGACCATCTACTTCACAGGGAAAAGAAGACTTTTATTAGAATAAAAAGTCTTCAAAGAAAGACAGGAAAAAGACTAAGTCTAGCAAAGCAACTCTTTCAAAAATAGTATTCTATTGCTGTAATAGACAAGGACATGTTGTTGCATACTGTTCAGAGAAAAGAAGGGAGTCTAATGACAAGAAAAGGACTCAATACAAGGGCAAGAAGGAAAAGTATTTTGTTGCCAAAAAGGACAAGAGCCTGTCAGATATTTCTTCATCAGAATCTGAGTCAGATGCTGAGGCATATATAAGACTGTTTGCTGAGGAAGAAGAAGAAGAGTTCATCCAGATTATGAACTCTATATATGAACAAGAGGACAGTCAGTGTCAAGGACTGATGGCATTGACAGGAAGTGACAAAATCCTGGAGCAGCCAGGACCTAGTAAGGTACAACATTGTTCTTTCAGTTCAATTTCTTGTGCCAGTACAGAATCAGATTCATCATCATCAAGTGATGAGAGTGTATCTGAGTCTGAAGAGGATATTCATCAGTTGATAGATGAATATAAAGTTCTGTTGCAAGCTTATAAGAAGAGCAAGTCCCTAGCCAAAAGTCAGGCAAAGGAAATTGCTAATCTCAAAGTTGCTGCAATTGATTTTGAGAAGTTATTTGATCAAAAACTTAATGAGATAGCCAGACTGAAGCACATAACAGTGATTCAGATGGGGACTATAACATATAAGAATGATCAAATCAAGAGTCTGTAGATTAATCTTCAGAAGGAGAAAGACTTAGTTGCTAGGTTTTCTAAACCTAAGTCAGTTCTACCCCTAATTGATGAATTTGTTCATCACAAAAGTAAAGCTGGACTGGGATTTACTAGACCTGCAAGGACTGTTCAGTCCAAGTCCAAGTCCAAGGGCAAAGCCCCAACTCTCAACAAGCCATCTGTGGATAAAACAGCTAAGACTGTACCTAAGCAAAGGTACAATAAGTTTGAGTGTTGGTGCTGTGGCAAGGTAGGCCACTTTGCCATGGACTGTTAGCACAATGCTAGTGCCAAAGTGAGTAGCAAACTGCCTGTTGGAAAACCTACAGGTAGCTTTGTTAGGAAGCAAACTAACCAGTACCAAGGACCCAAGAATTCTTTGGGTTCTAAGGTTCACTAATCTGTTTTGCAGGTAAGTCCAAGTGGCCATGCCCCAATATGGTACTTGGACAGTGGATGTTCCAGACATATGACTGGAACAAGGGGTTTACTAAAGGACTACATACCCATCAAGGATGGTCCAAAGGTCACCTTTGGTGGTTCTGAAAAAGGGATCATCAAGAGTTTTGATAACATTTCTAACTCCTTTATTACAATTACTCAAGTGGCCTATGTTAAAGGTTTGAAACATAACCTTGTTAGTATAAGTCAATTGAGTGATGTAAGATATGACATCTCATTTGTGAAAGATGGTTGTCATATCAGGAGGTCAAATGATCAAGAGATCATTTTGACTGGTTATAGAAAAAGAAATGTCTACTGCTTAGACATTATGGTTGAGAACAATGGTTCTCCAGTGTGTCTTGTGGCTGATGAGACAGTCTATCATTGTGTCAAATGGCACAAGAGGCTAGCCCATCTAAACTACAAGACAATTGGCAAAATCTTTAGCAAAGAGTTATTGAGGAATGATCCTCAAGTTAAGTGTATTAAAGATGGTATTTGCTCAGCTTGTCAAAAGGGCAAGCAGACTAGATCCACCTTTAGAAGCATAGAAAACAAAGGTGCTGTGAGGTGTTTATACCTCTTGCATATGGATCTCTTTGGTCCTATGCCAGTTCACAACCTAGGTAGGAAGGTCTATACCTTTGTAGTTGTAGATGACTACTCAAGGTTTTCCTGGGTGTTCTTTCTTAGACAGAAATATGAAACACCTAGTGTCTTCTATAGCTTTGTCAAACAGATTCAGAATGAACTAGACAGTACAATGGTCAAGATAAGAAGTGACCATGGTACTGAATTTCAGTCTGATAGTATGACAAAACTATGTGAAGACTTTGGGATATTTCAAGAGTTTTCTTCACCTAGAACACCTCAGCAAAATGACATTGTTGAGAGGAAGAATAGAACCTTGATTGAGGCTGGTAGGACCCTATTAAGTGATACATCACTACCAGAATACTTCTGGGCTGAAGCAGTTAATACTGCTTGCCATGTTATTAATAGGGCTACCATTACTAAAAGCCTTAACAAGACCCCCTATGAGGTTGTGAAAGGCAGGAAACCAAACCTTTCCTACTTCAGGATCTTTGGTTGTAAATGCTTTATACTTAACAATGGAAAGTCTTACTTGACTAAGTTTGCTGCCAAGTCCCAAGAGGGAATTTTTGTTGGGTACAGCAACAACAGTAAGGCTTATAAAGTCTACAACTTGTCTACACAAGTTGTAGAAGAGTCTGTACATGTAGTATTTGATGAAACTAGACTTATTAACAATGAGATGTCTAGTAGTCTTTGCAGCCCCACAGATATAACAAAGAAGATGGACAAGCTCACTATAGAAGAAGAACCTACTGCAAGACACCAGGTAGAAGACAGTGGCTGTTGTCCAGGGGGAGTACTACATGTACCTAATGCAGAAGGAGTACAAGGAGTACAGCAAGATGATGAAGTTGAAGAAGTTCAACCTGAAGTAAGGATGCCTCCAGCCAATAGACATCTTAGAGATCATCCAGTAGAACAAATCATTGGTGATCCAAGACAAGGGGTACAAATAAGGAGCAGAAATCTGAATGCAACAATCTACTCCAGTTTTCTATCCCAAGTTGAACCAAAGAAGTTTGAAGAAGCCATCCTAGACCCTCACTGGATTGAGGCAATACAAGAAGAATTGAATCAGTTCAAGAGGTGCAAGGTCTGGGAACTTGTTCCTAAACCTAAAGACCACAATATAATAGGAACCAAGTGGATCTATATGAATAAGATGGATGAACATGGAGTCATCATTAAGAACAAAGCAAGATTGGTTGCTAAAGGATATAGGCAGGAAGAAGGTATTGACTTTGATCAAACCTTTGCTCCAGTAGCCAGACTGGAAGCCATAAGGATGTTCCTGACTTATGCAACCTTTCAAGGATTTAAAGTTTACCAAATGGATGTCAAGTCAGCATTTCTGAATGGTAATCTTAAAGAGGAAGTCTATGTGGAACAGCCATCAGGTTTTGTTGATTCAACTCTACCTAATCATGTCTATAGACTTAGGAAAGCTTTATATGGGTTAAAGCAAGCCCCTAGGGCTTGGTATGAAACCCTGTCTAGTTTCCTCATTGAGAATAAGTTCACAAGGGGGAAAATAGACAAGACTCTATTCCTTAGGGAATCCAGAGGCAAAGTAATACTAGTCCAAATATATGTAGATGACATAATATTTGGGTCTACTGAAAGTAGTCTTTGCAAAAAGTTTGCAAAACTAATGCAAGGACAATTTGAGATGAGTAGTATGAGAGAGTTTAAGTTCTTCTTGGGTCTCCAAGTAAGACAGACTGAGAATGGTTTATCCATATGCCAATCCAAGTTCACCCTAGAACTCATAAGGAAGTATGGTATGGATTCATCCAGTACCATGAAGACTCATATGGGGTCAAGTATGTCTCTTAGCAAGGATGATGCAGGGAAACCTGTAGATGAGTCTTTGTATAGAGGGATAGTTGGCTCCCTATTATATTTGACTGCAAGTAGACCAGATATCATGTATGCTACATGTGTCTGTGCAAGGTATCAAGCCTGCCCTAAAGAGTCTCATTTGACAGCAGTCAAAAGGATTTTGAGATATCTAAAGGGCACTCCTTATCTAGGCCTCTGGTACCCTAGGAATGGGGATTTTGAACTAACATGTTATTCAGATGCAGACTTTGCAGGATGCAAAGAAGACAGAAAAAGCACAACTGGAACCTGTCAATTCCTAGGTGGAAGACTGATCTCATGGAGTAGCAAGAAGCAAACAAGTGTGGCTATCTCCACTGTAGAGTCAGAATATGTGGCTACAGGAAGTTGCTGTGCTCAATTTCTATGGATACAACATCAGCTTGAGGACTATGGAATTCAGGTAAGTAGAACTCCACTCTTTTGTGATTCTACTAGTGTTATATCAATTGCACATAATCCTGTATCCCATAGTAGAACTAAACATATTGAAATAAAATATCATTTTCTTAGGGAACATGTAGAAAGAGAAGATATTTTACTATAATATGTTAGAACAGATAATCAACTAGCTGATATGTATACTAAGCCCTTAGAGGAAACAAAGTTCAATAGGTTTAAAATTGAACTAGGAATGATAAACTTAGAATAAGTTTATAGAAATGACTAAGTCAAAAGGTGTCGACACACAGAGATCTCTGTGTCGACACAGAATAAAGGTGTCGACACTTCAGGAAAAAGGTGTCGACACATCTAGGAAGTTGGTGTCAACACTTCAGAAAATTAGTGTCGACACATGGTAAGTAGGTGTCGACACATCCAAGGTGGTGTCGGCACTTAGGCTTTACTCAGAATTATCTAAGTACAGTCTCGACTAAATGTCGAGTTATGTGGTGTCGACACATAAACAAGTGTCGACACATATATCTGTTGACTAAACTTGTGTCGACACATGTGTCGAGACATTATAAGTCTGTGTCGACACTTATCGCCAGTGTCGACACAATTTAAGTTCGCTGTCCGCCTTTTCATCTTCAAACCTAGAAAGGTATAAATAGGATTTTGCCTTAGTTTGTCGACACGCTTTCAAAAGTTTCGAAACCAAACTTGTGTGTCGACACCTCTCTTCTCTCAGTTCAAATTCTTCAAACCCTAATGACGCCAAAGCTTGAGGAGAACGTCAATGAAGGCTATGAACTAGTGCGTGACGCATTTGGTGATGCAGACCAAGAAATCAAGAATGTGATAACCCTAGTTGCCGACTCGGGGTTGTAATTTCTTGTTTCCGAGCCTACAAAGATCTGGAAGAAAGAAGTTCTGGAATTCCTCAATGGAGCTAAAATAGACGACTCTGGACTCAAGATCAAGTCAAGGGTTCATGGTGAAAAAGTAAAGGTCTCTCAAAAAAGTCTGAGAAAAGTACTTCAGTTGCCAAGAACTAAGGAAGAAGAAGAGGTAACTGCTTCCAGGACCAGAGATGCATTGGCATGGTGTGGTCTGGATTCTAAGATGAAAATTGGCTCAGTTTTCAATAGGAAGGGCATGAATAGTCAGGGGAAATTCCTCTCTGAAATTGTAGGCAAAGTGATCCTAAGTAAGCCAGGAGGGCATGACAGGGTATCTGCCCATATGTTTAGTATTATGACAAGGATAATTTTCACTCTGAAAACTGTTAAAATTCAACAAACCGCAGACGCCCCCTTGGATACCCTGTTGAAAACTCAACAAACCGAAGGAGAATACGCCCACTTATAATGTTGAAAGTTTTCCCGGATCGTGGAGTTAACAGGGGTTATCTCAACAAAGCAGTAACAACCAGCAACACATGCAGCACAAGCTTCTTTATTGATCAAGAGCAAACTTCTTTACAAGGCGAGACATACATGGCGAGACATGCTTCACCAAAACCCAACACCGGGAGAGCAGAGACAGTTACAAAGACAAGAACAAAAAACAAGCCGCGCGGACTCAATCAACAAGCCGCCGACCTACTGCTGTAGAGTCCGCTTAGTCCGCCAGGTCGCCAGACCGCAAACCAAGCCGCGCGGACTCACCCTTATTCCAATGCTTAGCTCTTCACCGCCGGTCTGCACGCCGCCAGACCGCACAAGCTGCGTCACCGAATGGAACAGTCCGCCTGAAGCAGGCGACTTCCTGAACCCCGAACCAAGTCGCCAAAGAGAAGACCGCCTGGTCGCTATCCGCGACCTGCTGTTTACCGCCTGTTGCTTAACCGCAGAGTCCGCACTGTCCCTGACCGCAATCAGAGCCAAGTCCTGGCTTTCCAGCGCTATCCGCACAACCTGCACAGCACAACCGGGTCAACTCTCAATCCGCGCGGACACAAAGTCCAGACCGCAGCAACTTACGCGAGCTCAATTACTGTTCACTTACTTCGGTCTAGGTTTCTTAATTCCTGATGTGACATGGGTCCTATTTATAGGCACGACGATGAGTATGGTTACCGCCCTAGCCGATAGGATCACCGCCACAACCCGCAGCTAGAACAAGTGTGTCCGCCAGCCCGCGGACACACCTTCTAGTTCGCCGCTCCTGTGCAGATAGCCAGTCCGCCCCAGCTTCTCCAAGGCCGGACTCCAATATCCAGCCCGCCTTGCCGCCAGAGACCAAGCCAGGACCACCACAGCCGGACTCCACAACAGCCGTGTCCGCCATTCTACGGACAAGGCATCAACCCGCAAAACCCGAGCCCGCAGCCTCGCCATCAAGGCACCTGCCGGACTCAGCGAACACCCGGCTTCCGTCCGCATATCCCAAGTCCATTGCCTCATTGCCAAGGCACCTCCGGACTTAGCGGACACGCCAATCCAGTCCGCTAACAGCAGACTCCAGTCCGCAACTCCTGAGTCCATAACCTCATCACAAGGCTAAACCGGACTCAGCGGACTCCGGCTCCAGTCCGCACGCTCCTGCACAAGCAATTTTCCAGTCCGCATTTCCCCAAGCTAGCAAACAAGGCAACTGCACTTCTACTACGCTTGGCGGACTGAGAAACCAGCCCGCGCTCCACTGCGCGATCTCCTCGGACTGAGCCAACCTGGACTTGGTTCAATTCCCACCAAGTCTAGCCCACTGGCCGCAAGGGCCAGTCCGCACTTACTGGCGGACACTGGATCTAGACCGCCATACCGGGCGACCTCCAGTTCCTGTCCGCGCTGACCGGCGGTCTACGCGGCTTCCACTTGCCGCTTCACTAGAGCAAGACCAAGGCAACTGCCAAACCGGTCTGCCGAGCTCCAGTTCTTCAGTCCGCTTCAAGCCGGACTCCGCGGATAACATTTCTATCCGCCCGGTTACTTCCTGTGAGTCAACCGCCTGCTGAGCATACACTGGCCTGTCAGACCGCCGCTGCTGTCCGCGTAGTCCGCGCGAACAGACCGCCCAGGCCGCCACAGAGCAAACCGCCTGCAACATCCCTGCTGACCTAGCAGTCCGCCAACCCAGTCCGCGTAGTCCGCGCGGATAGGTTTCCCAAGCCTTCCATTCACCCACTTTCACTTCACAGAATTCAACACTCCCCCTTGAAGTGAGAAGTGGTGAATAACTCCAGCAGCTCCCGTAACCTTGCACCTGGTCCTTCCGATAGCATCTACGAAGAGATGTCCAAGACATAGTCCTCGCCCCGCATATCATGGACCATGAGGGAGCCCTCCAGCATCTCCAAAAAGGAGTCATGCTTCCCTCTGCCTTCTTCAGCTTCAACCTCCACTCTTGCATCACAGGAGTATCACCAACTTCCTTGGACCCAGAAGCCCAAGCCTCGTTGCCTCTGAGAGAAGTCACCTCTTCAGCCTTGGTGTCAACCACCTCCTTGATTCTAGTGGGGTCATCACAGCCAGAAGTACCTTGCTCGACCTGAGGGCTAACAAGGAAACACGGGACCAAGTCCGCCGTGTTCCCTTCACAATATCGAGCTGGTGGCTTACTAATCCTCTTCGATCTCCGAAGAACCTGATCATGGCTAACCACCTCCGCTGCTATTGATCCAGCTCTGTTCCCGGGCAATCCCGGAACAATGCTCCATTTGCTCCCTGAACAAGACACCTCCTTACTGGAACCAAAAGCACCTGGAGCAACGATCCCCCTGCTACCTGAACCAGAAGACTCCCCTCTTGAACAAGAACTGCCTGGAACATCGCTCCCCTTGCTTCCTGAACTTGAAGCCTCCGCCTTCGAGCCAGAAGGTCCTGGAGCATCGCTCCCCCTTCTTCCCGACTCTGACGCCTTTGCCCCGGAGCTAGAACAACCTGGAGCACCTGGTGACTCAGACAACTCCACTTCCTTAGCAGCAGCCTCCTTCAGCCCACCATCTGACCTACTTATCTCTAGCTCTACATAAGAGCTACCCCAATACGGCGTCAACTCATCAAAAACAATGTCTCTCGACACTATGAGTTTCTTCGTCACAGGATCCATACACCTCCATCTTCTTCTCTGCTCATCATACCCAACAAAGACTAGCTTTGTCTTGAGAGCACCCGGAGAGTGTAAATAGCAGGTAGATCCAAACACCCGAAGCTGCTTCACTGAGGGCTTCACTCCGAACTTCAGCTCATAAGGAGTCTTCATTATGATCGGACTAAGAGGCATCCGGTTGATGACATGAGCAGCACAGGCTATTCCCTCCGCCCAAAGAGCCTTCGGAACGCCTTTACTCTGAAGCCAACACTTGCAGGTCTCCGTTAACCAACAGATCATCCGAGCTGCAATACTACCCTGTTGTGAAGTATGTCCACAAGAAAGCTCCATCCGGATCCCTTGCTTCCTGCAAAAGCGTGAGAACTCGGTTGAGCCAAACTCACCACCGATACTTGTCCTCAACACCTTGATCCTCCGGCCAAGCTGGCCTTCCACAAGCTTCTTGAACTCCACAAACAAGCGTACCATGTTGGACTTCTTCTTCATAAAGTATATCCAAGTATACCCAGAATAGTCATCAACCAATATCAGCATGAACCTGCTGCCTCCAAGACTGGCCGTGACGGTCGGTCCCACCAGAGCACAATGGACAACCGCCAATGGTGCATTACATCTGGATTGTGCTTTGTCGACCATGAAGCGATAGGCTCCACTTTCCTGACATCCCGCACACCCCCGACCATCGCCATAGGATGACAATCTAGGCAAGCCTCTTACGAGTCTTCTTTCCGCCATTGCTTTCAGCTTGTCCATCCCTACATGCCCCAGTCTTTCATGCCAGATAGCTGCACTATCACTGGCATTCCTCTGATCAACTCCAGAACTAGTTGAAACCCCAACTACGTTCTTCTCCTTCCTCCCTACCTGAGCAACGTTCGCCGAGAGCAAGGTAACCTTGCACTCCTTCCGAAGATGACCTTGCTGCTTGCATTTATAGCACCTTGGTCCTTCCTTCCTCTTCCTATCATGCCTAGGAGAAGCACTCCTTTCTTCCTGATACGAAGTAGAGGGACCATCTTCCGCAGCAACCTTCACCTTCTTCCTGAACAACCCATTAAGGGAAGTCCAGACCTCCGCAGCTGACCGACATCCACTGATGTGGTCCAAGAGCTCCGATGAGATCACCTGCTTGAGAATAGACTCCGCTTTCGCATTTGCCTCCTTCCAAGCTCTCATCGCCTCAGCATTGCCAGCAGTATCCTCTTGTCTTCCTGCTCTGCATACAACCTCCCAAAGGTCCTCGCCAAGAAGAAAGCTCTTCATACAGGACTTCCACCGTTCACAGTTCGTCTCTGTAAGAAGATCAATACCAAGACAACTTGCATCCTCCACTGCCATGGTTCTACCACTGGTTTCCTCTACATACGAGCAACTACTTCCATTGAGCACTGCTTGACCACTCCAACAACCTCCCTCTGATACCATGTTAAAATTCAACAAACCGCAGACGCCCCCTTGGATACCATGTTGAAAACTCAACAAACCAAAGGAGAATACGCCCACTTATAATGTTGAAAGTTTTCCCGGATCGTGGAGTTAGCAGGGGTTATCTCAACAAAGCAGTAACAACCAGCAACACATGCAGCACAAGCTTCTTTATTGATCAAGAGCAAACTTCTTTACAAGGCGAGACATACATGGCGAGACATGCTTCACCAAAACCCAACACCGGGAGAGCAGAGACAGTTACAAAGACAAGAACAAAAAACAAGCCGCGCGGACTCAATCAACAAGCCGCCGACCTACTACTGTGGAGTCCGCTCAGTCCGCCAGGTCGCCAGACCGCAAACCAAGCCGCGCGGACTCACCCTTATTCCAATGCTTAGCTCTTCACCGCCGGTCTGCACGCCGCCAGACCGCACAAGCTGTGTCACCGAATGGAACAGTCCGCCTGAAGCAGGCGACTTCCTGAACCCCGAACCAAGTCGCCAAAGAGAAGACCGCCTGGTCGCTATCCGCGACCTGCTGTTTACCGCCTGTTGCTTAACCGCAGAGTCCGCACTGTCCCTGACCGCAATCAGAGCCAAGTCCTGGCTTTCCAGCGCTATCCGCACAACCTGCACAGCACAACCGGGTCAACTCTCAATCCGCGCGGACACAAAGTCCAGACCGCAGCAACTTACGCGAGCTCAATTACTGTTCACTTACTTCGGTCTAGGTTTCTTAATTCCTGATGTGACATGAGTCCTATTTATAGGCACGACGATGAGTATGGTTACCGCCCTAGCCGATAGGATCACCGCCACAACCCGTAGCTAGAACAAGTGTGTCCGCCAGCCCGCGGACACACCTTCCAGTTCGCCGCTCCTGTGCAGATAGCCAGTCCGCCCCAGCTTCTCCAAGGCCGGACTCCAATATCCAGCCCGCCTTGCCGCCAGAGACCAAGCCAGGACCACCACAGCCGGACTCCACAACAGCCGTGTCCGCCATTCTGCGGACAAGGCATCAGCCCGCAAAACCCGAGCCCGCAGCCTCGCCATCAAGGCACCTGCCGGACTCAGCGAACACCCGGCTTCCGTCCGCATATCCCAAGTCCATTGCCTCATTGCCAAGGCACCTCCGGACTTAGCGGACACGCCAATCCAGTCCGCTAATAGCAGACTCCAGTCCGCAACTCCTGAGTCCATAACCTCATCACAAGGCTAAACCGGACTCAGCGGACTCCGGCTCCAGTCCGCACGCTCCTGCACAAGAAATTCTCCAGTCCGCATTTCCCCAAGCTAGCAAACAAGGCAACTGCACTTCTACTACGCTTGGCGGACTGAGAAACCAGCCCGCGCTCCACTGCGCGATCTCCCCGGACTGAGCCAACCTGGACTTGGTTCAATTCCCACCAAGTCCAGCCCACTGGCCGCAAGGGCCAGTCCGCACTTACTGGCGGACACTGGATCTAGCCCGCCATACCGGGCGACCTCCAGTTCCTGTCCGCGCTGACCGGCGGTCTCCGCGGCTTCCACTTGCCGCTTCACTAGAGCAAGACCAAGGCAACTGCCAAACCGGTCTGCCGAGCTCCAGTTCTTCAGTCCGCTTCAAGCCGGACTCCGCGGATAACATTTCTATCCGCCCGGTTACTTCCTGGGAGTCAACCGCCTGCTGAGCATACACTGGCCTGTCAGACCGCCGCTGCTGTCCGCGTAGTCCGCGCGAACAGACCGCCCAGGCCGCCACAGAGCAAACTGCCTGCAACATCCCTGCCGACCTAGCAGTCCGCCAACCCAGTCCGCGTAGTCCGCGCGGATAGGTTTCCCAAGCCTTCCATTCACCCACTTTCACTTCACAGAATTCAACAAAAACTGACTGGTCTGTAGTAATCTTTGAGAAGATTATGGAAAGCCTAAAGAAGCCCAACTTGGGTAGGATCTTAAGTCTATACCTTGCTGGTTTTATTCCAGAGGTAATGAGTCAAGCTGATGGAACAAAAATAAAGCATATGAGGAAAATGGATATGAGGATATTCTCTAGATGGGACATGGTGTTGTCTAAGGAGATGCCAACCCCTGAGAAGATAATTCCTGAGAAAGTATCACCTCAAAAGAAAAAGAGGAAAACTGCTCCAGTGGCTCAGGTTTCCACTAGCAGCTCTGGTAGTGAAGAGCAAGTGGTCTTCACACCTGATGAGAATGAAGAAGGAACTGCTGTAAAGTCTCCAGCTCCTCAAGATGTTGCTGAAATCCAGGGGGAGCCACTAGTATTGGAAGAGTCCACTCCACTGGAAAGTGAACAAGCTACAACCACAATTCTAGAGGTAATCACTGAGCTTAATGCTTTAGTTTTTCCTATAGAGGATACTGATTTGTCTGATGTTTATCAGCAACCACAGACTGATAGTCAAGTCCCAGATGTTGTAATGCAAGACACATCTGTTGTAGTTCAAGAAGTATCTGATCTAGTTGTTGATGAGCCAAGAATTTCTCCAGTTCATTCTCCACAAGAGTATACCATGGAAGATCTTTTCTTAAATCTGGATCAAGAAGACTTTGGAAAAGATAGTACAGCTGCTGAAGGAGAGAATGCTCCAGTTGAGGGGGAGCAAACAGTACATGTTGGAGAGCCTGCAAGGCAAGAGACTGAGAAGGCACCAGAAATGCAGAAGGATTTACCTCAAAGCCCTAAGGAGAGGGTAGACATAGACAGCACCTCAGCATCTGAAGATGAGGAGACTACAAGGGCTAAGAAAAAGAGATTTCAAGTTTTCAAAAAAGAAGTCAGAGTTATAAGAAGGCTTTACAAACCATAGCACCACAGCCTATATCACAGCCAACACCAACTGTTGATTATAGTGCTCTAATGGTTGCCATGCAAATCAAGCTGGATGAGCACAAAAAAGCCATAGAAACTTATGTGGATGAGGGGCACAAATCACTACAGTTTGATCTGGCACAGGACATTAAGTCCATAAGATTTGAGATGAATCTCAATAAAAAGGAGATGACTGACTGCTTCCACAAGGGGGGGGGGAATGCAATGGTGTACTTAGCTACACATCAAGAAAAGATTAAAGCTCAAGTAGATGACATTGTACAGAAGCAAGAGTATGTTCTTGAGAACCAAATCAGGATGAATGATAACTTGACTGCTTCTCACAATGCCATAGTAATAGAGATGAAGAATCTAGCTGCAGGGCAGACTCCAGCTAATGCTACAGCAAAAGCAGAATTTGACAAAGCATTCCAAGAAGAAATAACTGCTGTTAAGACTGCCATACAAGACTCTCAAAAGATCATAACTGACAAACTCCAAAGGTTAAAACCTTTCTTTAAAGATGGAGTTAATTATTTGGATAACCAGGTCAGATTTCAAAAAGATGATGTGAGAGATCACATAGCAAGAGAAGTCATAAAGGGGGAGAGGGTTTTAGTCAAAGTCAGCTCTGATCATGCCAAGTGGATATCAAATTCTATCAGAGCAACTCTTGGTTATCCTCCTTTGTGTGATGATGACAATGTTGCTGAATCTGGAATACATCCTGCTTATCTTGGAGGTGAGCAACCCGAAGTAGCTCAAGTCATCTATCCTCCACCAGATTTTGATATGATTCATGCTGACATACAGTCCATGTATAGCCCACCTGGGGGTAAGGATAATGTCATCATAGAGAAGGTAGTTCAGCCAATATCTGAAGCTATGCAAGAAGTACTGCAGAAAGAAGAAGAAACCAGATTGTCTAAGAAGAGGTTTAGGGAGCAAGCTGAACAAAGACCAGACTTTGAGCAGTGGATCCCCACTTCTAGAAACATTATCTTAACTGCATGGAAAGCTGCAAAAGATAACATTCAAGATAGAAATAAATGGTTTTCTGAATTAGAGTGGAGGAAACATGAGACAAGGCAAGAAGCCATAGTCCAATACAGGAGAAAGGCCAAGATGAGAAAGCTACCTCCTACTACCCAGGAGCCTAGCAAGTACTTTCCTAAGGCTTATCATTATTTTGAAAGGCAAAAGATTAAAGCAGAAGAGCTAAAGAAGAAAGATCTGAAAGGCAAGAAGCCTGCTGATGCTGAAGTTGCTGAAGCTCATGTTCAAGCCAAAGTACAAGCTGGAAAAGGAATAGTGATCAAGGAGCCTGAACAAAAATAGAATAGACTTTTATTCAGTTTACAATTGTAATCTTGTGTTTTTCAAACACTATGTAAAACTTTTGTATTATGAATATTACAAAGTTGTGAGAACAATATGATGTGTTTTAAATCTATTTCATAATTGTTCTGAGATGTTATCTGTATATGCGTGTTTGTTTAATTCATGTGATGTTCTTTCCTGATTACATAATCCTATTTCACATCATTCTGTAATTTTATTATGAATGGTGTATATCATTGACTAAGGGTTATGACTTCTCCAAATAGGGGGAGATTGTTGGGTACATTGGTTCAAATATACCTGATTTAAAGAAGCCTCACCCAACTCAATGATATACATCAAAATGTATTTGATGTGTTTTGAGTTTACTTGTGCAGGTTAAGTATTTGCAGGAAAGAAGAAAAAGTTTCTAAGTCCATGTGTTGACACCCAGAGGGAAAGTGTCGACACTTAAGAAGACCTGTGTCGACACCTAGGGAAGCAGTGTCGACACTTGGAGTCATTGTGTCGACACCAGGGATGCAGAGTCGACACCAGACAGAAAGTGTCGACACAAGGAGCTGTGTCGACACTCAATGAAGAAAAGTGCAGTGAAGCAGTGTCGACACTTAACAGTTGTGTCAACACCCAGTGAAACTGTGTCTACATCAGAAAGTGTCGACACTTGGAGGTTGTGTCGACACTCAGCAAAAGTCAGCAGAGACTAAGTACGAGTGTCGACACCCGGAGCAATGTGTCGACACTCAGCAGAAGAGTCAACACATGAAGAAGTGTCGACACAAGAAAGTATGTGTCGACACTCAGCTGAAGACTCAACACTTAAAGAAAGTGTCGACACAAGGAGCTGTGTCGACACTTAGCAAAGATCAGAAAAATTCTAAGTACAAGTGTCGACACTAAGGGAAAGTGTCGACACTCAGCCAGAGTCTTAACACAAGGAAGAATGTGTCGACACAAGGAGCTGTGTCGACACTCAGCAAGTATCAACACTGAAGGCAAGTGTCGACACCAAGAAGATGTGTCGACACTAATACAAGTTCAACACATGAAGATGTGTCGACACAAAGGTGTTGTGTCGACACTTAGAAGAATTCAGCAAAATACTGAAGTACAAGAACTTGTGTCGACACACATTATCAGTGTCGACACATGAAGAAGAAGTAGTGTCGAGATATAAAATCTACAACACAAGGAGTTGTGTCGACACCTTGTAGGCTAGTGTCGACACTTAGACAACTTGTGTCGACACTTGATCTATAAGTGTTGACACTTAAAGACAGACAGTCTCGACACTTTTAGACAGTTACAGAATTTTCAAGAACTGACTGGATGACTTGACAGCTGCCATTCCAGTCGGTCTACAACACCTGTCAGAGTTGTCAGAAATCAGTTATGAACC
Source organism: Platanthera guangdongensis (assembly GCA_039583875.1). NCBI lineage: Eukaryota > Viridiplantae > Streptophyta > Magnoliopsida > Asparagales > Orchidaceae > Platanthera > Platanthera guangdongensis. Next base: position 133,448,141 of record CM077161.1, on the reverse strand, counting down.
GGACCAGCCGGTTACCATGAAGAAGGCCTATAAATAGGCTTATACTGTCTACAGAAAACGTGGTTCAAAAGATCAAGTTGTTCAAGTAATTGAAATAGAAGAAGATCTAGCTATTCCTTGAAGAATGTAGTGAAGATCTAAGAAGTTGGAGAGAGAGAGCTCCATCCAAGAAGTCAGCCATTGGAACCAGGCTGAGAATAAGAGTTCAAATTTATTCTGAATCTTAAGTAGCAGAGATCAATGATCAACTGCAGATGAATCAGTCTTATTGTGTTCTACATTCAAGAAGATTTGAAGAAAGCCAAGTCAGATTGATTTCAGCTGAGTTCTTCCAAGAACTCATCAAGAAACTCACATCTCATCTCTCTATTCTCTGAGTTGTTGAGTATACATTTTTGTATTCATTATATCTTGTAGGATTCTTAGGGATCTGAGTTTGTAAGCCTGTAATTATAAAGGCTGAGTGTAGGGCTTGAGTGCCTGAGTGTAGGAGATTTGGATCTCTGAGTGTAGGCCTATTGTGGCTGAGTGTAGGCCTTGGTGGCTGAGTGTAGGCCTTGGTGGCTGAGTGTAGGCTTTGTGAAGAAGCTGAGTTGTAGGGCCTTGGGCCTGAGCTGTAGGAACCTGTTTTGGGGTTCTGAGATAGTGAAGGAGTTTGGCCGAATCTAGTACACTGCTAGATAGGCGAAGGGGGAAAGTGGATGTACCCAAACCTTAGGGAACCACTATAAAAACTGTGTGTCTACTGTGTGCTGTGAAATTCTGTGATTGCTGAATGTGTGCTGTGATAAAGTAGATAGAATTCTGTGATATTATCTGATTGCTGCCTAAAAAGTTAAAAAGATTCAAGTCACCTATTCACCCCCCCTCTAGGTGTTTAGGTACAATATCTTTCAGTCCCCTTGCAGGAGGACTCCACGCCAGCCCTTCCATGGATCGCTCCGACCCCCTTCCTCCTCCTTGACCAATTCCTCCACGACCCTCTTGGTCCACTCGATCCTCGTTCCTCCTCTGTGTAGGGATCTATTGCCTCCCTAGGTCCTCCTGACCCCTCTGCCCCTGGACTATCTCTTATCCTTCTCTTTCTATTTCTCCTGCCCTATTCTAGTCTCAAGGAAGTCTTGGTACATCATGGTTCTGTGCCCCTCGACACAATGAAGGTCATGATAGAGGGGGACCTCTGCAGTCCTGTTCCTTGTCCTCTTATTCCTCCTATGGAAATGGTTGGCCTTCCTGACAACCACCATAGCTTCTCTATGATTTCCTCCTTGACACACTCCTGACTGATATCGATCGTCCCTCCACCTCGAGGAATACCTTTGTAACGGCCTCTCCAGCCCACGGTTTGAATGGGCGACCGCCGACACCCCCAGCACCACGCTCAAAAGAGTTCAGTCTCAAATAGTCTCCAGACCATGCACCCCAACCCCTCTGCATGGCCACCGGCGGGTTGTTGGAAGCTGCAACCTCTCTTCGATGAGAAGTGATCCAGTTAAGCGCCCCTACGAGGACTTCCCAGGAGGTCACCCATACCGGAACTACTCCCATTCGAGCACACTTAACTATAAATATGGGAGTTATAAGATCAGTTGATCTGAGTTTTGGATAAGTTGGCCTAGCTTAGCTCTCTGCTAGATAGGTGATGAGGGAAAATGGATGTACCCTAGTTAGGGAAACTACTATAAATTTCTTGTGTGTTTTCCATGTTCTTGAAATCAACTAACCTAACACCAAAACATCAAGTAAAGTTTAGAAAAGAAGATAAGATAAAAAATAAACCTTTTCACACCCCCTCTAGGTGTTTAGCTACCCTTAAAAAGACTTTCAGCCTGGATGACAAGGACATCATTGAAGGGGTTCTCATTCCCCAGCAGATCCTCTCCTGAGCACGTGATCTCCTCCAATTGCTGATGTCCCTATGAGGTCGAGGAGACACCCGTTCTGTAGATGGTGTGGAGGGTCCCCTTGCGGGAGTACTCGACGCCAAACCCTCCATGGATTGCTTCGATCCCCTTCCTACTCCTTGATCGACTCCTCCATGACCCCCTTGGTCCACTCAATCCTCGTTCCTCCTCTGTGTAGGCCCTGTTGCCTCCGTAGGTCCTCCTGACCCCTCTGCCCCTGGACTATCTCTTCTCCTTCTCTTTCTCTTTCTCCCGCCCTCCTTCTAGTCTTTAGGAAGTTCGGGTACATCATGGTTCTATGCCCCTCGATACGATGAAGGTCATAATAGAGGGGGACCTCTGCAGTCATGTTCCTTATCCTCTTATTCCTCCTATGGAAACAGTTGCCCTGTCTAGCAACCATCATAACTTCTCTCTGATTTCCTCCTCCTTGACGCACTCCTGGCTGATATCGTCAGTCTCTCCTCCTCCTTGGGGAATACCTTTGTAACAGTCTCCCCAGCTCACAGCTCGAAAGGACGACCGTCGGCACCCCTAGTGCCATGCTCGAAAAGGTTCAACCTCAAATAGTCTACAGACCATGCACCCCAACCCCTCTCCATGCCCACCTACGGGTTGTTGGAAGCCGAAGCCTCCCTTCGATGAGAAGTGATCCAATTAAGTGTCCCTACAGGGACTTCCCAGGAGGTCACCCAACCAGAAACTACTCTCATCCGAGCACACTTAACTATAAAGATGAGAGTAGTTCCGGAATTGGTGACCTCCTGGAAATTCCCCGTAAGGGGGCGCTTAACCGGATTACTTCTCATCGAAGTGAGGTTGCGACTTCCAACAACCCGCCTATGGATGGAGAGGGGTTGAGGTGCTTGGTTTGCAGACTATTTGAGGCTGAAACCTTTCGAGTGTGGTGCTGGGGGTGCCAACCATCATCCTTTCGAGCTGTATGATGATGAGGTCATTATAACCTTCTCCCAACAGTCCTCCACGGCGACCGATTTATTGGGCATTGGAACCTCCTCCCTCTATTCGGTTATTTGGAGCCACGACGGGCCTCGCCTCCTCTTGTATCCGTTGCTCCTCTCTCCTTTTTGGTTCCTCCCTTCTCTCCTCTCGCTTTTTCACCTCTCCCTTCTTTCACCATTCCCTAGGCCTCCTCTCTGATGTCTTTTCTTCATCATAATCCTCCTCCTTATCCCTAGATGCCTGATACAGCCTGTACAGGAAGCTAGGGTTGGCCTATTCTTCTTGAATAAACTTGTTGGCCCTTTCGATGAGTTCCTTATACGACTCCGGAGGATCAGTGTTGATATCTAGGCTGAGAGCCCCAACTTTAGCCCGAAAGTCAGGGCCAACATCAGGGTGTTTTTGTCCACCTCCTGGATACCCGTGACCTCCTCCTGGAAGCGGTCAATGTAATGACCCAACGTCTCTTGCTTGCCCTGTGTCAGATGGATAAGGGCAACCACCTCCTTCTTCCTCTTCTTTGAAGTAGCAAATCTCGCCACCAGCCGACGACGCAAGTATTCAAAGCAGTTGTTAAAATTTGCGGGTAACTGGTGGAACCGGTCCCTGGCCTTCCCCCCGAAGGTGATTGCGAAGAACATGCACTTGAAGGCGTCTGTCATGCTACGGATCGACACTACATGCTCGAACCACTGCAGATGCTTGACCATGCCATCTTTTCCAGAGTAATAGTTCAGGGTCGAATCCCTAAAACCTTCGGGGACTGGATCCGACTGTTGAAACCAAAAGCTCGGTCTCTCGTGGAGTTCACCCCCGGGGAAGGGGTGATCGCTCATCTACTTCTCTCCTGCAAGCCAAACAGCAAAATGAAATGGAAACTGACCCAAGGGCTTGACGTGGAGGTCCCACCACACACTCGGAAGATCTTAAAGTGCTTCCCCTCCTTAGCCAAAGGCCGAGCTAAGGCTACCTCAGAAAGCGTAAGAAGATCTGAATACTGACCAACGTGCCTTCTGAGGTTCCCCTTGGGTCTTATTTATAGATTTCTAAAAATGGCCTGACAATAGCCAACCTCCGCTATTTTGAACAGCTATGTGCAGCTCAAATGGGTCTGCTAACACCGTAACTCTGCCGTTCCACCAAGCTATTTGCATCCTTGGCAAGGGCAAAATGGTAAAAAACACCTCATAGGAGACTAGGCGAGTGAAGCAACATCACTCAACGCCAAAGCCAGGAGGGGGCCGAGAGCGTCGAGTGGAGAAACGTCACTCAACTCCAAAGCCAGGAGGGCGCCGAGAGCATTGAGTGGAGCAACGCCACCTCAACGCCAAAGCCAGGACGGCGCCGAGAGCATTGAGTGGAGCAACGTCACTCAACGCCAAAGTCAGAAGGGCGCCGAGAGCATTGAGTGGAGCAACATCACTCAACGCCAAAGCCAGAAGGGCGCCGAGAGCATTGAGTGGAGGAGCGTCACTCAACGCCAAAGCTATAAGTGCACCGAGAGCGTTGAGTGGAGCAGCGTCACTCAACGCTAAATCCAGAAGGGCGCCGAGAGCGTTGAGTGGAGCAGCGTCACTCAACTCCAAAGGCAGAAGAGCGCCAGCGGGGGGGGGGGGGTGAAGTCTGAATGAAGTCTCATAAAATAGCTGGGCGAGTAGCCCTCTGATACCTTCACTCGCCCGGGGCGGTCTGAGATTATTACTACAGAAGGAATTCTAGAAGACTTGTGTTCGCCGAGCTTTGTTTGACGAATCTAGGATTCTAACTCACGAGGTCAGCTCGAAGAATGCCGAGCTCCGTTCGACGAACGCCGAGCTCCGATCGACGAATGCCGAGCCCCACTCGATGAACGGCGAGCTCCGTTCGACGAGCGCCGAGCCCTGCTCGACGAACGTCGATCTCAACCCGAGCTCGGTCTGGCGAAAACCCAATTCGGTACGACGAACCCCGGGCGGACGCAGGCTGGTTGGGCCGTCTCTCGCAGCTCGCTCGCCTAGCTTTGGCGGGAGAGAGCTGGCTGTTTTGAACTCGCCCGCATGCTGTTCTGGCGCGAACAGGTCGCCTCGGTCCGCTCGTCTTGCCTGGTGGACCCACTCGGCGAACATGGAGTTGTACACCGACATCACCCCCTCGCTAACATGCTCTTCCCTTTCTGGTGGCGAATGGCGAGTTGGAGAGAAGTTCCAAACTCGCCTGCGCGAGTATCCCGGGTCCTCCACTGATACTCGCCCTCCTAAATCCTGATCCCCTGGCTGCTTGGCTGGTAGTATATCAAATGCACTGGTCGCTCCTTTTCCCCTGTCACGTGCTCCTTGTCTAGACTTTTGAGTGGCGCGACGTCCTCCGACAGGGTATCGTGAAGAGACGACATCGTTGTGACCTCCATGCGAGGAGTCAATAGCGAGCGCACAATATCCTCAATGAGCTGCGTGAGCCCGCCGAGCTTCTGGCTAAACTCGGCCCGGGTAACATACTCGCTTGGGCCCTACAAGTTTCCCGCCACTCCTTCTTGCTCACCTTCATTCACCATGTTGCCTCCTTGCCGGACTTTCCTCCTCCGATCGCGATCCACACTCACCGCACCAAAGTGTTGAAGCAGAGAAAATCCCTACTCCAAAATATTCGAATCTAAGTGCAGCCCAAGGTTACTTGACCCAGCGGTTCAGCACACCCGTCTCTGAAGATAAAAAAAGAGAGAGAAAACGACTAGAGGACCCCAGATGCTGCATCAAAGAGGTCTCACCACATACCCGAAAGCTTAGAACAGCTTCCCCTCCACAATCAAAGATGGCTTAGCTAGGTATCAGGAAGGCGCCACACAGAAAGTAGTTAGTCTCCAGGGGATGAAAGGGGGGCAAAATAACAAGATTTCAATGCGTCATTCCTGATACCCTTGAGGTATTATTTATAGACAAAACGTGGGGCGGGGGGCGGGGGGGGGGGGGGGGTGATCTTCAGGGGAGAAGACTCAGCCCAGCGAGCTTGGATTCTTGGTTCTGCTGACTTCACAACTTGCTGAATGGAGACCAGCTGTGGTTCTCGGCCGAGCTTGGCGAGGTACTGTTAGAAGTTGCCTAATAGGCGAGTGTTGCTGTTGTTCGCCATGATCCGCTGTTCGGATGCTCGCCTGGATGGTCGGATATTTGATACTCACATGTGCTGCCGAATGATCGCATATCCTGACGAGTATGATACTCGTCCGTAATAAAGGATCACCCTCCTACTCTACTGCTGACTGACCTTGTCTTAAGTGTTGATGTCGCCTCATGCCTTTGTGATATACCCTCCTTGACGTGTATATCACAAGTCTTATCTATATTTAATGTCTATCTTAACTTTTATTTATCTCATCTTATTTCTTTTTCATCCATATCAATTAGAAGGTCGCTTTCATATAAATTATAAAACGTACATATAAAACGTTTTTTATACGTCTTTTTTATGTAAAACGTGTATATCAAATTTATATAAAACGTTTTAATTATCGTATGAGTACTTGGATTTGTCAACAATGGCGGCAGGATCAGCTCCGGGAGAGACGTTCAAAAAGATCTTTCCTTGCGTTCGATAGTACATGGCTGCGACAATGCACTGGAGGCCCCCCAGTGCCCCGGCCAGCACGAGAGAGTATTCCAGCCACAATATTGTCCACTCATCAAAGTTACTCACGGCTCAAAGCACCGGTGTTGAGTGAGTAAACATCACTCAACATCAAAACACTTGGAGAGATTTTCTGTCTCATGGCCTAGAAACTGATTTATATTCCAAGTGTTTTTGCATTGAGTGAAAGTTACTCAACGCCATGAGACAGAAAATCTGTCGAAGTGTTTTGGCGTTGAGTGATGCTTACTCACTCAACGCCCATGTTAATGATGTTTGATTTTTGGCTAAGTCCACAGCTGATGACGTCAACAAGTCAACAAGTCAACAAAATTCAAATTAGTGGCGGGATGACTACAGTACGCGACAAATGTTATCGCAGACTCACTATACGACAGTTGACGTTAAAGCAAGTAGGTGCAGACCATTAATTATGTGGGACCCACTGCTAAAGAGCCGTTGGGTCAAGAATCAATAAAAAAAAGAGGCGTACAGAGGAAAAGAGACTTTTGAATAAAGATAAATAAAATTAGTTCTTCTTCTCCGCCATTGTTGTGGAGCTGAAGAACAAGAAGCTCAAGTGTACAAGACAGAGAGCAAGTTGGCTGTTGGATCAAGACCTTAAACAACAAGATAGCTGGTGTCATTCTTACCTGCACCAGCAAGCTAGCTTAGAAGGATTCTCTGAGCAAACGGTAGCAGCTTGGGCCAACCCTTGCTGCAGGTGCTTCACAGTCTCAGCCATCAAACCTAAAGAACATTCACTTGGGGAGCTGTGAAGAAGGAGATAGGACTGTGCAGTTGGTTCAGTTCAGGAAGAGGCAGAGAAATAGATCTGCAAGTTACTTCCAGCACATCTTCATCCTTATTGCTGTGAAGAACGGAGTTAAGCTGGGACTCTTCCAGCTCAGGTTGCAGTAAGATTTACTGCAGTTACTTCTCTAGCTCCAGCTGGATAAAATCCCTGGTGCTGAGAAGAGAAAGTTAGGTCTAAGTATTTACTTAGTCCAAAAAAAGGTAGATTCAGGAATTAAATTCCTGTAGTGATTAGTTGGACTGAGTTTACCTCAGTCAGGAAGCTTGACACTGTGAACCATCTCTTGTGTCAAGCATTACCACCAACCCACCTTCATCCTGTATGATTTAGTTTATCTGAATCTAAGCTGTAGGGCACTTTGTGCCTGAGTAGCAGGTGAATAATTAGTCATTGAGCTATAGGTGCCCTGCTGGGGTATTGAGGTAGGATCCTGTGCGAACATAAACAAGTAGACCGGAAATTTTGAGTAACAAAATTTTTATTATCCAAAAAGATATCAATTACAACGGTATAACCTCTTTTTATACAATGAAGGAGATGCGAGAGATTACAATTAAGCAATGTGAGACTAAAAATTTACAAGTATATGCGGCTTTACAAAAAAAACAAACCGGACAGGTCGTGCGGTTAGACAGGCAGGCTAACCGCCCGACAACAACAGGAGGAGAGAATAAGCGCCACAGAGAGCAAGCCGCCACAGGAGACCGCTAGACCGCCTGGTCTCCAAGTCGTCTGAGACACGCTGCCAGACCGCTGGAACACCAAAGAGCAACAGCCCGACAGACAGGCCGGCTCGATAAACCGCCAGACCACCCTGTCTCCAAACAGCAACAGACCGCCCGACCTCCATACTTCAACACTCCCCCTCAAGCTGGAGCATAGATATCAATCATGCCCAGCTTATCGCAAATGTGGAAAAAGGAAGCGGACACCATCTTGGTGAAGACGTCTGCTAACTCGTTGTTGGAAGTGACGAACGGAGTACAAATCTGTTTCTTCAAGATCTCTTCCCGAATAAAATGACAGTCGACTTCTATGTGTTTTGTTCTCTCATGAAAGATCAGATTTTTGGAGATGTATATCGCAGCCTTGTTGTCACAGAACATATGAAGATGATAGTTATAGACATCTCCTAAGTCAAGCATGAGAGCCTGTAACCATTTCAACTCACACGTGATCGACGCCATACTGCGATATTCCGCTTCTACACTAGACCTGGAGACCACAGACTATTTCTTGCTCTTCCAACTCACAAGATTGCCTCCAACAAACGTGCAGAAACATGATGTTGACTTGCGGTCACCTTTGTCATCAACATAGCTCGAATCTGAGTACGCTTCAACCCTTAAGTGACCATTCTTCTGAAAAAGGAGTCTTTTCCCTGGTGATGCTTTAATATATTCCAATATCCTCAGGGCAGATTGTAGATGACACTCCCTATGAGCTTGCATGAACTGACTCACCTTGCCAACAACATAAGAGATGTCGGATCTGGTTACCGTGAGATATATGAGTTTGCCAACCAGACGCCGGTACCTCGTAAGATCGGATAGAAGAGGAGAGCCATCTGTCCAAGTTTTGTCTTCTCCAGCAGTCATGAGACAACGGGCAGGTCTAACACCAGTCAATCCTGCCTCCTTTAGAAGATCAAGAGCATACTTCCATTGAGAAAGAACCATGGAGTTGGGCTTCCTAGAGATTTCAATCCCCAGAAAGTATTTCGGGGAGCTCATATCCTTTATGACCAGGTGTTGACGGAGGTGTTTCTTTGCCAGAGTTACCCCATCCTGGTCATCGCCAGTAAGAAGAATGTCATCAACATAAACCGCAAGAACTACCAGACCAGAGGCGGTTTTCCGAACGAACAAGGAGTGATCGGCTGAACTTCTTGCGAAACCAATGGCCGCAATAATGCCGCTAAACTTGTCAAACCAGGCATGAGGTCTCTGCTTGAGGCCATTGATAGCCTTCTTTAGCCGGCATACTCGTGTATCCCCCTAAGCAACATACCCAGGAGGTTGCTCCATGTAAACATCTTCCTGCAGATCACCGTAGAGAAAAGCATTCTTAACATCCAGCTGCGAAATGGGCTAATCCCTGCTGACAGCGATAGAGGGAAGGACCCTAATGGTGCTGAGACGAGCAACAGGAGAGAAGGTGTCGAAGTAATCAACACCATAGGTCTGATTGAAGCCTTTGGCCACCAGGCGGGCCTTGTAGCGATCCACGCTGCCATCGAGATGGAATTTGACAACAAAGATCCAGCGGCAGCCAACGACATCTGTGCCGAAGGGAGGAGGACAGAGGGTCCATGTACCCCGTTCAGTGAGAGTAGAAATCTCCTCATCCATGACAGCCTTCCAATGATGAACAGTAAGAGCCTCCTGGTAAGAACGGGGGGTGGCAGTGGCCGAGATAGCCAGTGTAAAAGCTCTGCGAGAAGGGGTAAGATGATCATAGGAAACAACAGCAGCAACCGGGTGTTGGGTACATGCCCGAACCCCTTTACGAAGAGTAATGGGGAGATCTAGGTCAGCGGGTTCCTCAGTATCCGGAGCATCTGTGGTGGAGAGAGCTAGCCCGGGAGTAGAGAGAGACAGCAGTGGAGAGGTGGGAGATATTGCGGGAGGTGGACATGGCGGAGGAGATGGTGGAGATAGTGGAGGTGGCAGAACGTTAGTAGGTGTAGAGGGAACAGATGGGTTGATATGAGAAGTAGGAGCATCAGGAGCAGAGGAGGAAACGAGAGAGAAGTAAGATGCATTTTCAAACAAGGTGACATCCGCAGAGGCGAACTGCTTGCGGGTAACAGGATCAAAGCAACAATAACTTTTCTGAGTGGTAGAGTACCCCAGAAAGATACATTTAGTGGCCCGTGGTGAGAGTTTGTCATGAGTGGCAGCAGGAGAGTGCACAAAGGCGGTGCACCCAAAGATGCGCAGAGTAAGAGGAAAAAGATTCTGGTTCGGATAAAGAATGGAGAATTGGGTGGCACCGTTGAGAACAGAGCAGGAGATGCGATTGATGAGATAACAGGAGAGGAAGACAGCATAGCCCTAATAGGAGCGAGGAACGTGCATGTGGGTCATCAGAGTGCGAGCGACATCGAGGAAGTGACGGTTTTTGTGTTCCGCCACCCCATTTTGCTGTGAGGTGTAAACACAGCTAGTTTGATGAATAACACCATGTGTCATACAGAAAGAGGAGAAATCATGGCTAAGATATTCCTTAGCATTGTCAGAACGAAGGAGTTTATAGAGGTATCAAACTGAGTCTTAATCATATAATAAAATGATGTCCAGACAGAGAATAGTTCGGAGCAATCCTTTAAAAGATACACCCACGTACACCTAGAGAAGTCATCAATAAATGTGACAAAATATAAACTACCCCAATCGATGGTGAGGGTAGGAGAAGGAGCCCATACATCAGAGTGAACGAGATCGAATGGACGGGAAGAGCCACGGCTTTGTGTTGGTGGGAAGGAGGAGCGGTGATGCTTGCCAAGCTGACATGCATCACAGTTGAGAGGTGAATGATGTGGAGGGAGGTGAGGTAGAAGTTGACGAAGAAGCCGGGGAGGAGCATGACCAAGGCGAAGATGCCATTGGAGAAGATCTGTAGATGAGGAGGAAAAGGCGGATAGAGCAGAAACTTTATCGAGGAAGTAGAGGCCGCTGCTCTCAGTCCCTGTAGCAATCGTCCGTTGGGAGTCCGGATCCTGAAAAGAACAAGAAGAAAGAGTGAATGTGACGGAACACCATAGTTGCTTGCATAGAGAAGTAACCGATAATAAATTACATTGAAACTTGGGCACATAGAGGGTATCTGCCAGGCGAAGAGGCAGAGTGACTTGAACCACTCCCGTCCCATTGACCGGAGAGGAAGAGCCGTCTGCAACAAAGACTGGGGGAAACCGATCATGTGTTTTTAGAAGAGAAAAACACTGAGGATTGCCTGTCATATGATTTGTAGCACCAGAGTTGATCAACCATCTGCCGTGAGTAACAACGTGGGCACTACCAGAAGATGTGTCCACCGAGGCAGATTGTGTAGAGGAGGTGGAGGCCAGAGAAGAGAGACCGCGCGAGCAACCAGGAGACCGCGCGAGAAACCAGGAGACCGCGCGATGTTAGAAAGTAGAGACAAGAAGCGAAAAGTAGAGAACAAGCGAATAAACTTTTGAATAATTGAAAATTTATTATCCAAAAAAAGATATCTATTACAAAAGTATGCCCTCCTTTATATAGAATGGAGGAGAGATGAGAGAATACAAATAAGAGATGTGGGACTATAATTTACAGGACAAGCGGACTATACAAAAACAAACCGCACAAGCCGCGCGGTTAGACAACAGGGCTAACCGCACGGCTACCACCAGAGAGGAAGAGAGACTGCCAGGGTAGACCGCCAGACCGCCCGGTCTCCAAGCCGACTGAGACAAACCGCCAGACCGCGTGGTCTTCAACCCGCCAAGACAAACCGCCAGACCGCCCGGTCGCCAACTTCAACACTCCCCCTCAAGCTGGAGCATATATATCGATCATGCCCAGCTTGTCACAGATGTGGAAAAAGGAAGCGGACACTGGCTTGGTGAAGACGTCTGCCAACTCGTTGTCGGACGTGACAAATGGAGTGCAAATCTGTTTCTTCAATATTTCTTCTCGAATAAAATGACAGTCGACTTCTATGTGTTTTGTTCTCTCATGAAAGACCGGATTTTTGGAAATGTGTATCGCGGCCTTATTGTCACAGAACATAGGAAGAGGATAGTTGTAAACCTCTCCTAAGTCAAGCATGAGAGCCCGCAACCACTTCAACTCACATGTAGTCGATGCCATGCTACGATATTCAGCCTCGGCACTAGACCTGGAAACGACATACTGTTTCTTGCTCTTCCAACTCACTAGATTGCCTCCAACAAAAGTGCAGAAACCTGAAGTCGATTTGCGGTCCCCTTTGTCATCCACATAGCTTGAATCAGAGTAAGCTTCAACCCTTAGGTGACCATTCTTCTGAAATAGGAGTCCTTTCCCTGGAGCAGCTTTAATATACTCTAATATCCTCAGAGCAGATTGTAGATGACACTCCCTCGGAGCTTGCATGAACTGGCTCACCTTGCCAACAGCATAGGAGATGTCGGGTCTGGTTACCGTGAGATATATGAGCTTGCCCACCAGAAGCCGGTATCTCGTAAGATCAGAGAGAAGAGGTGAGTCATCTGTCCAAGTTTTGTCTTCTCCAGCAGCCATAAGACAACGTGCAGGTTTAGCACCAGTGAGTCCTGCATCCTTTAAAAGATCAAGAGCATACTTCCGTTGTGAAAGGATCATGGAGTTGGGCTTTCTAGAGATTTCAATCCCCAGAAAGTATTTCGGGGAGCCCATATCCTTTGTAACCAGATGTTGACGAAGGTGTTTCTTGGTCATCAGTATCACATCCTGGTCATCGCCAGTAAGAAGAATGTCATCAACATAAACCGCAAGAACAACAAGACCAGAGGCGGTTTTCCGAACAAACAAGGAGTGATCTGCTGAGCTTCGTGTAAAACCAATGGCCACAACAATGCCACTGAACTTGTCAAACCAGGCACGAGGACTCTGCTTGAGGCCATAGATAGCCTTCTTTAGCCGGCATACCCGTGTCTCCCCCTGAGCAACATACCCAGGAGGTTGCTCCATGTAAACAGCTTCCTGCAGATCTCCATAGAGGAAGGCATTCTTAACATCTAGCTGCGAGATGGGCCAATCCCTGTTGACAGCGACAGAGAGAAGAACCCGAATAGTGCTGAGGCGAGCCACGGGCGAGAAAGTGTCAAAGTAATCAACCCCATAAGTTTGGGTAAAACCCTTGGCAACCAGGCGAGCCTTATAACGATCCACACTGCCATCCGGGAGAAACTTCACCACGAAGACCCAGCGACAACCAACAACATCGGTGCCGAAAGGAGGCGGAACAAGGGTCCAGGTACCCCGTTCAGTGAGAGTAGCAATCTCCTCATCCATGGCAACTTTCCAGTGAGGAATAGTAAGGGCCTCCTGATAGGAACGGGGGGTGGTAGTGGCCGAGATAGCCAGGGCAAAGGCTCGGCGAGCAGGGGTAAGGCGATCGTAGGAAACAACCGCAGCAAGAGGATGGTGGGTACAAGCCCGAACCCCTTTGGAAGAGCAATCGGGAGATCCAGGTCAGTAGGTGCCTCAGTATCCGGAGTATCCGTGGTGGAGAGAGCTGGCCCGGGATTAGAGAGAGATGGCAGCGGAGTGGAGGGAGAAAGCGGAGTAGAGGGTGGAGATGAGGAGGATGGGGAAGGCGGTGGAGTGGGTGGAGAGGACGGAACCTCAGTGGGAGCAGAGGGAAGGGATGGGTTGGTATGAGAAGGAGGAGCAGGAGGAGGAGAAGAGGAAGCGGGAGAGAAGTAAGATGCATTTGCAAAGAAGGTGACATCCACAGAGACAAATTGCTTGCGGGTAACAGGGTCAAAGCAACAATAGCCTTTCTGAGTGGGAGAGTAGCCCAGAAAGACACATTTGGTGGCACGGGGTGAGAGTTTATCACGGGTGGTAGCGAGAGAGTGCACAAAAGCGGTGCACCCAAAGATGTGTAGAGGAAGAGGAAAGGGATCCTTGTCCGGATAAAGAATGGAGAAGGGGGTAGCACCGTGGAGAACGGTGGAGGGAAGGCGATTGATGAGATAGCAGGAGAGAAGGACAGCATATCCCCAATAGGAGCGAGGAACATGCATTTGATTCATCATAGTGCGAGCGACATCAAGGAGGTGACGGTTTTTGCGTTCCGCCACCCCATTTTGTTGGGAAGTGTAGACACAGCTGGTTTGACGAATAACACCATGGTGAGTGCAAAAGGAGGAGAAGTCGTGGCTAAGATACTCCTTAGCATTGTCAGAACGAAGGATTTTAATAGACGTAGCAAACTGAGTTTTAACCATCGAATAAAAGGAGGTCCAAACAGAGAACAACTCGGAGCGATCTTTAAGAAGATATACCCACGTAGACCGAGAGAAATCATCAATGAAGGTGACAAAATAGGAACTGCCCCGACCGATGGTGAGGGTAGGAGCGGGACCCCATATGTCAGAGTGAACGAGGTCGAACGGATGGGAAGAGCCCCGACTTTGCGTTGGTGGGAAGGAGGAGCGGTGATGTTTGCCAAGCTGACATGCATCACAGTTTAGAGGAGGATGATGAGGAGGGAGGTGCGGCAGGAGCTGTCGTAGAATGCGGGGAGGAGCATGTCCAAGGCGAAGATGCCATTGGAGAAGATTTGTAGAGGAGGAGGAGAAGACGGATAGAGCAGAAACGTTGTCGAGGAAGTAGAGGCCACCACTCTCAGTCCCGGTAGCAATCGTCCGTTGGGAGTCCGGATCCTGAAAAGCACAAGAGGTAGGGGTGAATGTGACAGAACACCGTAGTTGCTTGCATAAAGAAGTAACCGATAATAAATTGCACGGAAACTTGGGCACATAGAGGGTATCAGCCAAGCAGAGAGATGGAGTGACTTGAACCATACCCGTCCCATGGACCGGGGAGGGAGATCCATCAGCGACAATGACCGGGGGCAACTGAGCCTGTGTGTCAAGAAGAGAGAAACATTGAGGGTTGCCTGTCATATGACTTGTTGCACCAGAGTCGATGAGCCATCTTCCGCGAGTCACAACATGAGCACTACCAGAAGAGGTGACCACGGAGGCGGATAGGCTGGAGGAGAGGAAAGCCATGGAAGCAAGAGAGTAGCAAACCGCGACGAGAAGAACAAGCCGCGAGAAGAGAATAGAGCACCAAGCCGGGCGACCAGAAAATAGGTCGGGCGGCTAGGAAGGCCGCTTCCAAGAAGCCGAGCAAGGCAGAGGGAAAGAAGTCGCACGACCTGAAAAAGTCGGGCGAACAGAGGAGAACAAGTCGCACGGCCAAAGATGAGGCCGAGGCGACTAGCAAGCAGGAGCGGGTAGAAGGCAACAAGAAGAAAGCGGCGAAAAAGCAGGCAAAGGTCCAGCGGGGAAGAGGTCGCGCGGACTGAGAAGACCGAGCGAAGAGAAGAGAAGAGAAGAGCGGGTGACCACGACCAAGATGCGGGTGAAAAAGGAACAACCCGCACGGTCAGGCAGATCACAGCAGCAAACCGCGAGTATAGAGATAAGACACGCGGACAGAGACAGACCGCAACGACTAGGAAGTCGGAGAGGCAAGAAAGAACAAGGAGCGCGGCGACAACGAAACAGGTCGCTGCGACAAAGAGTAGTAGGAGAAGAGAACCAAGAAGAAGCAAGCCGCGCGAACAGGGCGGCGGAGAGAAACAAGCCGCGCGGATAGAAACAAGCCGCGCGGATAGAAGAGAGGGCAAGCCGCGAATCAAGTCGCAGAACGCGGAAAACAGGTCGCGAACAACAGAGGGCGCACAGAATCAGGAGGAAATGACCGTGTCCTCTGATACCATGTTAGAAAGTAGAGACAAGAAGCGAAAAGTAGAGAACAAGCGAATAAACTTTTGAATAATTGAAAATTTATTATCCAAAAAAAGATATCTATTACAAAAGTATGCCCTCCTTTATATAGAATGGAGGAGAGATTAGAGAATACAAATAAGAGATGTGGGACTATAATTTACAGGACAAGCGGACTATACAAAAACAAACCGCACAAGCCGCGCGGTTAGACAATAGGGCTAACCGCACGGCTACCACCAGAGAGGAAGAGAGACTGCCAGGGTAGACCGCCAGACCGCCCGGTCTCCAAGCCGACTGAGACAAACCGCCAGACCGCGCGGTCTTCAACCCGCCAAGACAAACCGCCAGACCGCCCGGTCACCAACTTCAACACGCGAGAAACCAGGAAGCAAAGAGAAAGAAGGCACGACGACAACGGCAGAAAGACCAAGCTGGGCGACCAGCAAGCAGGGCGTGCGGCTAGGATGGCTGCAACAAGAAGAGAGCAAAGTAGAGGGAAAGAAGTCGCACAGCTAGAGATAAAACCGCGCGAATAAGAGAGAGAGAAGACCACACAAACTGGGAGGAGTTCGCGAGAAAGTCAAATAGGTCGTGCGAACAGAGAAGAAACCGCACGAATAAAAACTGGCCGCACAAATAAAGAGAGACCGCGACGAGAGAGGAGGCAGAGAAACCATGAAAACAGATCACGAAAAAAGAAGAGAGGCCGCACACACAAAGGGCTGCGACAAAGAGGAGAAAGAAACCGCGCGAACAAACACGATAAGAGAAGAAACAGATCGCGAGAACATGTTGCAAACAGGTCTCGAGAAGAAGGAGCAAGTCACGCGGGCAAGGCGCAAACAGGCGGAAGAAACAAGTCGTAAACAGGGTGCAAGAAGAAGAAGCAAGCCGCGCGGACAGGTCACGCAGAATGAGGAAGCTCACAGAATCAGGAGAAAAAGATCGATGGCTCTGATACCATGTGCGAACAGAAACAAGTAGACCGGAAATTTGGAGTAATAAAATTTTTATTATCCAAAAAGATATCAATTACAATGGTATAACCTCCCTTTTGTAGAATGAAGGAGATGAGAGAGATTATAATTAAGCAATGTGAGACTAAAAATTTACAAGTATACACGGCTTTACAAGAAAACAAACCAGACAGGTCGTGCGGTTAGACAAGCCGGCTAACCGCCCGACAACAACATGAGGAGAGAATAAGCGCCACAGAGAGCAAGTCGGCACAGGAGACCGCTAGACCGCCCGGTCTCCAAGTCGTCTGAGACAAGCCGCCAGACCGCTGGAACACCAAACAACAACAACCCGGTAGACAGGCCGGCTAGATAAACTGCAAGACCACCCGGTCTCCAAACAACAACAGACCGCCCTGCCTCCATACTTCAACAGATCCAAGTGTGGATCTGAGCTGTAGGGCTTAATTGCCTAAGGTAGGAGAGTGCTGCTCTCTGAGTGTAGGGCCTTTGTGTCTGAGATAGGTGACAAGTTTGTCACTGAGTTGTAGGTGCCCTGTTGGGGTACTGAGGTAGGATCCAAGTGTGGATCTGAGCTGTAGGGCCTTTGTGCCTGAGGTATGTGACAAGTTTGTCACTGAGATGTAGTTGCCTGGAGGGACACTGAGGTAGGTACCTGGAGGGGTACTGAGTTGTAGGAGTGCTACAACACTCTGAGAGTGGGGCCTTGTACCTGAAGTTATAGGGCTGAAAAGCCTGAGTTGTAGGCCTTAGAGATAAGGCTGAGGTAGGTGTCTTGCAGGTCACTGAGTGTAGGAGCACTGTATAGCTCTGAGGTAGGATCCTTTGTGGATCTGAGGTAGGGCCGTCCTCCCAGCCTGAGTGTAGGGCTTAACAACCTGAGGTAGGTGGTCTGCTAACCACTGAGTGTAGGCCTTTGTGACTGAGAAGTGAGTCTTGGAGGAGACTTGAAGATCCTATGAGATCTGAGGTGTAAGCACTTAGGAGCAGTTTGGAGGAGTTTGTGCCTAGTCCAACATGTTAGTTGGATAGGTTGGAGGGAAAGTGGATATACCCAATTGGGGAACCACTATAAATCTCTGTGTGCTTTTCTGTGGTTGTTTTCCTTTTATTATTTACAGGTACTAAGGACAAGATCTAGATCACCCTAAGTTGAAAGATAAAAGAAAATAACAAGATATTAAAAAGAAAGCAAAAGATAGTCTCAAAGTGACAAATAACCTATTCGCCCCCCTCTAGGTGATAGTCTCAAAGTGGTATCAGAGGGAGGTTACTCAAAAAGGACCTAATAGTCTGAGTATAGATGACTCCACCTTCCAAATGCTTTTCCACTACAAGACAACCAAAGAGATGTGAGATTCTCTCACTAGATATATGAAAGGGACAGAGGAAGTCAGCATTTCTGACATTGGTTCAGAATCCGAAGAAGAAGAAGCCTACATTGGGCTAGTTGCTGTTGTTGCTAAAGATGAAGCTGATATAACAGAAGATAGTCCAGATGCTAGAATGGAGACCAGGGCCCCTCTATCACACTCAGAAAGTGATTCAGAGGTGTATGATGAAGAAGAAGATGGCTGTAGTTATTATGGGATAATTGCCACGACAGAAGGAGAAGAATCCTGCCAAGATCAGCCTGGTCCAGATCAGGTACAATATCTGTCAAGTTCTTCTCATTGTTCAGGTCATGTGACCAGTCCAGATTCTAAAGCATCCTCATCCAGGGATGAAGATAACTCTGAATCTAAGGTAGATGTCAATCAATTGATTGAAAAGTGTGGTAAAATTCTAGATGCTTTGAGAAAAAGCAAGAAGTTGGCCAAGATGCAGGCTGAGGAGAATATCTCTCTTCAGCTAGCTGCTGCCCAGCAATCTGAGATAGTTTCCTTGCTGGATCAAAAAGTGAGGAAAGTCAGCTAACTGAAGGCCATCTCAATCATCCAAATTGAGACCATAAGGTAGAAGGACAAGATCATTGTGGATCTTGAAGGGCAACTCCTAAATGAGAGAAGGGCTGTGGCTGAATTCAGCAAGCCTAAAGCTGTACTGCCCTTGATAAATTCCTTCTCCTCCCAAAAGGGTAAGAAGGAGTTAGCAGTCAAGGGAAGCACAAAAGTTGGCCTTTCCAAGTGGAAAGGCAAAGCCCCTGTAGTGCCATAGTCAACCTTTCACAAGGTAATCCTCCCTTCTCATAGGTATGACCAGGACTGCATGTATGGTCACTATAAGAATGAGAATTCTTCTTGTAAGAATACAAATGTATCTTACAATGGGAGAAGAAAGGGTTGGGAAAGAATGCCTTTATGACACCCTATGAAAAAGTACAAATGGCCCATGCTAGACCATTTATATTTGGTGTCTCAGCCCCAACTCACAAGGGTAAGGCAGTGGCTTTCACTCAAGCCCATCCAGCATGGACTCAGACCAAGGGTCAGTCTACTAGTAAGCCTAACTTGGCTAGTTCTGATGATATAAATATCATGTCATCTGCAAAGAAGACAACTGTAAATACCACTCAGGGCAAGCTAAGGAAGCCTATTGGAAGAATGACCTTCAGTCAGATCCTTGCTGAAAGGAACCTGAAGAAAGTTGTTGCTCATCTTCCTTGTATTCAATCAGCAATTAACAACACTGCAAGACCTGCTCAGAAAAGAAGATATAATATTCATGAGTGTTGGTGCTGTGGTAAGGTGGCGCATTTTCCCTAGATTGCTGACACAAACCTTCTGTGTCTAGAGCAAGAGTTAGCCCGCCTGTCAGAAATTCTGCAGGTAGGCAAGTCAGATTTCAGGCTAACAGGAACCTAGGACCCAATCTCTATTGGGGTCCTAAGGTAAGAAAATTCTGTTTTGCAGGTTAGTCTAAGTGTCCATCCCCCAGGTAGCACTTGGATAGAAGATGTTCTAGAACTTGGACTGGAACAAGGAAGTTATCCTAATAGAAGGATAAGGTGTCCAAGTCAGTGGGATTTATGGACAGGATCTGCGCAAATGTTGATGAGGAACATGTCCAGTCAAAGTTACTGGACAAGCCTGAATCTTACCCAAAGTTCCCTAGCACAGAATAGATCAGCATCACTGCTGAGTATCAGCTTACCCCCATTGACATTGCAGAAGCTGAGAGGGAAACAACCCAAGTGATGGCTCCTGCTGGAAGAAGGCAAGCCACATTCAGCCTCATGAGAAGAGAAAGCTGACAACTGTGTTGGGTATTGTATCCACAACGTACCTGATTTGAAGAAGCCCCTGAACAAGCTAAGGTAAATAGACAATGTATTTGACAAAATATTTCAAGTTGTGCTTGCAGTTTTTCCACGCTAAGTGCACACCAATGTCAGGGTGCAGTAGGTCAATATACACGGGTCTGCACGACGTAATCCCTCGTTGAGCAGATCAGTGTGTTGGCCTACGTGTACTCTCTCTATTGGAGTGCACTTACTTTCAAGTACAAGGCTGTGATCTTGCAAGAGCAGACAAAGAGCAAGGATGGGTCAAAGAGTAGCTCATGGGTGTGAAGACGAAAAATCGTCTAAGTGTAAATCGACGAGAATCACCAAGTGATTCTCGCCGATTTGGCGAGAATCACTTTGTGATTCTCGCCGAATCGTCTAGAATCACTGGCTGATTCTCGCCATCTCGATCCGGCTACATCAAAGCATGCGACTCTGGCGCTAAGTCATATTCGACAAGAATCACCAAGTGATTCTCGCCGATTCGACGAGAATCACTAGTGATTCTCGCCGAATCGTCGAGAATCACTGGCTGATTCTCGTCGTCTCTATCCGGCTAAAACAAGTCAACTTTGATGTGATTCTCGCCGAATCGTCGAGAATCACCTTTGATTCTCGACGATTCGACGTGAATCACCTTTGATTCTCGCCGATTTTGACTTGGGCGAATTCTGGATCCCGCTGGACCGGACTCTGCCGCTGGCGCTGTGTTGAACCGAGGTTAGGGTTTCCTCAGGTGGGACCCATAACAGTTATAATGGAGTATTTCCACCGTATAAATATACGCGTATTTTGAACAGAAATCACAGACAGAAACAGAAAGAAGCCGAGCGACGATCTTGACCTAAAATCGCGAAACTGCTTCGCCGCCGCCGTCGCCGCTCGTGCTAGTTGGTCGCCGCTTTTGATTGTGGTTTCTTCCAGATCTTACGGCGACAGAAGCTTAGCCAAGCTTAGAGTCTCACGCGTCTAACTAGAGATCCTCCGTCTCTTGATTTGTTGATCGGGAAAACCTTCCCCGTCTGAATCGATCGAGACGATCGATCCTAGTGTGACCGTTGGAAGACCTAGCTAGCTTCGCTACGAAGTTTGGATCTCCAAAGTACAGCAGCCGCACACCGTTGTCGCCGCCGATCCCGAGAACCAAGCCGTCGCCCTTCTTGCCGCCGCCGGTTTCGGGGAGATTCTCTCCAAGTGAGATCTAGGGGTGTGTGTTAGAAAGTAGCGAAAAAGAGAGAACAAGCGGATAAGCTTTTGAATAATTGAAATTTTATTATCCAAAAAAGATATCATTTACAAAGGTATGACCTCCCTTATATAGAATGGAGGAGATAAGAAAGAGAGTATACAAACAATGTGGGACTAAACATTTACAATACAAAGCGGCTAGAATAAAGGTGACCGCACAGGCCGCGCGGTTAGACAGATGGCTTAACCGCTCGACAACTCCAGCAGGATAGAACAGGCCGCAATGGTAGACCGCTAGACCGCCCGGTCTCCAGGCTTCAGAGTGAGATCGCCAGACCGCTCGGTCAACAAACCGCTGGATCAGACCGCTAAGCCGCCCGGTCTAATACTTCAACACTCCCCCTCAAGCTGGAGCATAGATATCAATCATGCCCAGCTTGTCACAAATGCGGAAGAAGGAAGTAGAAACCGGCTTGGTGAAGATATCTGCCAATTCCTTGTCAGAGGTGACAAAAGGAGTACAAATCTGTTTCTTCAAAATCTCTTCCCGAATGAAGTGACAGTCAACCTCTATATGCTTTGTTCTCTTATGGAAGACCGGATTTCTGGATATGTGTATAGCGGCCTTGTTGTCACAGAACATGTTGGAGTCACCATGATGATCTGGAAGTGATCAAACATGTAATCTCACTGCCAACGCGATATGAGCCTGCAGGGTCGCACATAAGAGATGTGAAGAAGTTGGTTGACTGACTGTGTTGGTAAAGGTTACCAATCACCGACCTGAATAGGGTTATGGGCAAAGTGTTGCCTTATAGGATCATCGGGTTGGGCAAATGTTGCCTTGAAGGGCTGGTTGGGATTGTCGTCCGAGGGTCGATGACATTAGTCGAGAATCATCTTCTGATTCCCGCCGATCGGCGAGAATCGTCTCTCTGATTCTCGCCGATCGACGAGAATCGTCGAGAATCAATTGTTGATTCTCGACGATCGACTACTTCGACAATTGTCGTCGACCGCGGCTCGACGATCGTCGAGTATCGTTGTGTATCGTCGAGCGCGGCTCGACGATCGGCGAGAATCGTCGAGTATTGTACTCTGATTCTCGCTGATCCTGTATGATACTCGTCGACTGATTCTCGCCGAACCTGCTCAGTGATTCTCGCCGATTGTCGCCGATTCTCACCGATTAATACTCGCCGATTCTGAACCCTATTTTCGGGTGGTCTGCGGATAGCGATTTTCCTGGGTTTATTTATACCTTTGGTATAAATAGGACACTTAGGGTTTTCGGGACGATGCGCGCTCGCGATTTTCTCCTGTAGCGAATCGAACCCGACGGAAGCCGTTCCGCCTTTCGCTGCGTCGATCCCGATCCCCGCCGCCGACGGAAGAGTTCCGCCGCCGCCGTGTTTGCTCCGTCGACCGCCTCTTCTCCAGCGACTATCGCTGGAGCTGCTCTTCCTGGCGCGGACCTAGCAGTCCGTGGAATAGCCGAGGTGCGGTCTTCTCCTTCCCGATAATCCGTGCGACGGATAGATCGGTGTTCTCCCGCTCGTGTGGACTTCTGCAGAAACGTGGACACTATTCCACGTAGAACTCGCCACTAGCAAGCAGATAAAGTTTGGAGCATCTCCGTTGGGTTGTGACTCAACGCCACCGAGGTAATTTTTGCCTAGTTTTGCTAACTTCTTGATTCAACGTTCATAGCCCGATCCACATCTCTTTGGGTTTTTCTTGATGTTTATTTTTCCCGCTGCGTGCACAAGCGTTGTGCCAACCCTATAGAGAAACCCAACAGAACATAGGGAGAGGACAGTCATATACCTCGCCCAGGTCAAGCATGAGAGCCCGCAACCACTTTAACTCACACGTGGTTGACGCCATACTCCGGTATTCGGCTTCGACACTGGATCTGGAGACAACAAACTGTTTCTTGCTCTTCCAACTCACGAGATTACCTCCAACAAAGGTACAAAAACCTGATGTGGATTTACGATCGCCTTTGTCATCCGCGTAACTTGAATCTGAGTAGGCCTCAACCCTCAGATGACCATTCTTCTGAAAGAGTAACCCTCTGCCCGGTGCTGCTTTGATATACTCCAAAATCTTCAGGGCGGACTGAAGATGACACTCCCGGGGAGCTTGCATAAACTGACTGACCTTGCCTACAGCATAGGCGATGTCGGGTCTAGTCACCGTGAGATAGATGAGTTTGCCTACCAAACATCTGTACCTTGTGACATCAGATAGAAGAGGCGAGTCATCCGTCCACGTTTTGTCTTCTCCAACAGCCATGGGAAAACGAGCTGGTTTGGCACCTGTCAATCCTGCCTCTCGTAGAAGATCAAGGGCATACTTCCGTTGAGAGAGAACCAAGGAGTCAAGTTTCCGAGAGATTTCTATCCCCAAAAAGTATTTTGGGGAGCCCATATCCTTCGTGACCAAGTGCTGACGGAGGTGCTTCTTCTTCAAGTCCACCCCATCTCAGTCATCGCCAGTAAGGAGAATATCATCCACATATACGTCCAAAACCACCAGTCCCGAGGCCGTTTTGCGAATGAATAAGGAGTGATCGGCCGAACTCCTTTGAAAGCCGATGGTAGCCACAATACCACTGAATTTGTCAAACCATGCCCGAGGGCTCTGCTTTAGGCCATAAATGGCCTTCTTCAAATGACATACACGTGTCTCCCCCTGAGCAACATACCCAGGAGGTTGCTCCATATAGACGTCCTCCTGAAGATCGCCATAGAGAAAGGCATTCTTCACATCAAGCTGGGAAATGGCCCAAGCCCGGTTAACAGCGACAGAAAAGAGAACCCGGATGGTGCTGAGGCGAGCAACCGGAGAGAAGGTATCAAAGTAATCAACGCCGTAAGTCTGAGTGAAGCCCTTGGCCACCAGCCGAGCTTTGTAGCGATCCACAGTGCCGTCGGGGCGAAACATCACAACGAAGACCCAGCGACAGTCAACCACATCAGTGCCCATGGGAGGAGGAACAAGGGTCCAGGTACCCCTTTCAGTTAGAGTAGCCATCTCCTCATCCATGGCAGACTTCCAATGAGGGAGAGCAAGAGCCTCCTGGTAGGTACGTGGAGTAGAAGTAGCAGAGATAGCCAAGACAAAACACCTGCGAGAAGGAGAAAGCTGATCATAGGAAACAACAGCCATGAGCGGGTGTTGAGTACACGCCCGCACCCCTTTGCGAAGGGCAATGGGAACATCCAGGTCAACGGGAGCGTGGGCGACAGGAGCATCAGCGACCGGAGCATCCGTGGCGGAGAAGGCTGGCCCGGGACTAGAGAGAGACGGCAGCGGAGAGGAGGGTGGAGGGGTGGGTGGGGAGACGGACTGGGAAGGAGTGGGTGGAGGAGGAGACAAAGGTGGGAAAACGTGGAGAGGTGTGGAAGGAACGGAGATATCAGAAGGAAGAGAAGAGGGAGGAGAGAAATAGGAAGCATTTTCGAAAAAAGTCACATCCGCGGAGACAAACTGCTTGCGGAGAAGGGGGTCAAAACAGCAATAACCTTTTTGAGTGGTAGAGTACCCCAAAAAGACATACTTGGTGGAACGGGGGGAAAGCTTGTCGCGGGTAGCGGAGGGAGCGTGAACAAAGGCCGTACAACCAAAGACATGGAGAGAAAGAGGAAAAGGTTCCTGGTGGGGGTAGAGAAGGGAGAAGGGAGTCTGGCCGTGGAGAACCGCGGAGGGAAGGCGATTGATGAGATAGCAGGCGAGGAGCACAGCGTAGCCCCAGTAGGAGCGAGGGACGTGCATCTGCGTCATGAGAGTACGCGCAACATCAAGCAGGTGACGGTTTTTACGCTCCGCCACCCCATTCTGCTGGGAGGTGTAAACACAAGTCGTTTGATGAAGGAGGCCATGTTGGTGAAAGAATGCGGAGAACTCATGAGTCAGATATTCTTTAGCATTATCAGAACGTAAGACTTTAATAGAAGTAGCAAATTGAGTCTTAATCATAAAGTAAAATGATTGCCAAACAGAAAATAGTTCAGAGCGATCTTTTAACAGATACACCCAGGTACATCGAGAAAAATCATCGATAAAAGTGACAAAATAGGAACTGCCCCGACCAACTGTAAGGGTAGGAGCAGGACCCCATACATCAGAATGAATAAGATCAAATATGCGAGAGGAGCCACGGCCTTGCTTCGGTGGGAAGGAGGAGCGATGATGTTTGCCAAGCTGACACGCATCACAGTTGAGCGGAGAACTGGTAGGAGGTAAGTGGGGCAGAAGCTGGTGAATAAGCCGAGGAGGAGGATGTCCAAGACGAAGATGCCACTGAAGGAGATCGGTGGAGGAGGAGTAGGCAGAGAGAGCGGAAACATCGTCAAGGAAGTAGAGGCCGCCGCTCTCAGTCCCAGTAGCAATCGTCCGCTGGGTCCTTGGGTCCTGAAAAGAACAAGTAGTGGGAGTGAATAAGATAGAGCACTGAAGTTGCCGGCATAAAGTAGTAACTGATAACAAATTGCACTGGAACTTCGGGACATAGAGGGTATCCTCCAAGCAAAGTGATGGGGTGAGTTGAACCATGCCCGTCCCATGAACCGGGGACGGGGAACCATCCGCCACACGAACCGGGGGTAAGCGGTCATGGGTCTCAAGACGGGAGAAGCAATGAGGGTTGCCCGTCATATGATTTGTGGCACCGAAGTCAATCAGCCATTTACCTTGGGTAACGACGTGTGCACTACCTGACGTCGTGGCCACAGAGGCAGACGGCCGAGAAGAGGCGGAGGCCGAAGACGGAGCATCACCGGAAGGGCGAAGGTGAGGATGTTTCTGCCAGCAGCGGTCAATAGTATGGCCAGTACGACCACATTGAGAGCAGAGGAACCGAGATGAACCTCGTCCGCCAGAGGAGCCGCGGCTACTAGGGCCCCCCCCCCTCTGAGCTTGGTGAGCAAAGGAGTCCTGGGAAGGGGGGGAGGCCAACAGAGGCCGCTGGAGTAACGAAGTAACAGCGGCAATGCGAGCCGCAGTGGCATCCAAAGTAGGAGATTCCGCCTCACCCAAGATCTGCTGGCGGATCATATCATAAGAGTCGGGAAGACGAAGAAGATAACAAACAACCAGGAGTTCCTGGAAGTGTTTGTGCTGGTCGGCCAAGTCCGCGGAGAAGGGGCGATTCTGGAGGATTTCAGCACCAAGAGCCTGAACCTGCTGATAAGCCGCAACCGGTGACATGGAAGGGCGGGCGAAGAGGTCCGCATAGAGAGTATAAATGCTGGACGTCTGGCCCCCCTTAGAATAGAGAGCAGCGAGGTGAAGCCAGGCGGCCTTGACCGTCTCATCATGGCGAATGACGGGAAGGCACTCATCAGAAAGGCTGTTGGCCAGCCAGGTGCGGACAAGAGCATCACTCGCATCCCAGTCATCAAACTCAGGAGAGGTGCGAGGAGGAGGGTCATCGGTGAGGTGATGACGCTTGCGTTGAGAACGAAGGAGAAAGGTGAAAGAAACGCTCCAATCGGGATAGTTGGAGCCAACAAGCTTGGAAAGGGTGCCAAGGTTGCTCGAAGGAGGAGAAGGAGCTGCAGGAGTAGTGTTGAGACCGGAGGTAGTCATAGAACCCGACAAGCAGAAGAAGCCGCGCGAACAGAAGCGGTTAGAAAACAGAAGAAGCCGCGCGAACAGTAGCGGCTAGAAAGAAGTCAAAGGCACAACGGGGAAGAGGTCGCACGGACTGAAAAGGCCGAGCGAACAGAAGAGAGGAGAAGAGCAGGTGACCGCGACCAAGATGCAGGTGAGATAGGAACAACCCGCACGGTCAGGCAGATCACAACATCAAACCGCGAGTATAGAGACAAGCGGAAAAGGGGAAAGCAGAAGCGGACAGGGAGAAGAAGTCTGCAGCGGGTAGAGACAAGGCCGCAACGACTAGGAAGTCGGAGAGGCAAGAAAGAACAAGGAGCGCGGCGACAAGGAAACAGGTCGCTGCGACGAATAGCAGTAGGAGAAGAGAAACAAGAAGAAGCAAGCCGCGCGAACAGGGCAGCAGACAGAAACAAGCCGCGCGAACAGGGCAGCGGACAGAAGAGAAGGCAAGTCGCGAAACAGGTCGCACAAAGCGGAAAACAAGCCGTGAACAACAGAGAGCGCACAGAATCAGGAGGAAATGACCGTGTTCTCTGATACCATGTTAGAAAGTAGCGAAAAAGAGAGAACAATCGGATAAGCTTTTGAATAATTGAAATTTTATTATCCAAAAAAGATATCATTTACAAAGGTATGGCCTCCCTTATATAGAATGGAGGAGATAAGAAAGAGAGTATACAAACAATGTGGGACTAAACATTTACAATACAGAGCGGCTAGAATAAAGGTGACCGCACAGGCCGCGCGGTTAGACAGATGGCTTAACCGCTCGGCAACTCCAGCAGGATAGAACAAGCCGCAATGGTAGACCGCTAGACCGCCCGGTCTCCAGGCTTCAGAGTGAGATCGCCAGACCGCTCGGTCAATAAACCGCTGGATCAGACCGCTAAGCCGCCCGGTCTAATACTTCAACAGTGTGGACTCTTCGTGACTTCTAGAACTCGTCATCGAACGAAGAGGGACACCTTAGTCTCCAAAGTAGTTTGTATTTCTTATACATTCTAGTTCATTTTTGTTGTAAAGGAACGTTGGTTCCTAGTTGTAAGGGTTGGGTGCAACCCGTGTTGTGGGAGTGTTGTCTCCTACGTGTGGAAGAGTTCCTTCCGATAGTGCAAGGATTGGATTTCAATCCTGTTGGTGAAGAGACCGAGTCGTCCCGTGTTGGGAGATAGGTCGAAGGGGGAAAGTGGATGTACCCAAATCGGGGAACCACTATAAATAGCTTGTGTACTCTGTTTGCTGTGTTGTTGTATTTTTGTGTGCAGGTACAATTTTAATTCCGCAAAAACGCTGCACGTCACCTATTCCCCCCCATAGGTGAAGCTAGTTGACACTAGGTGGACTTTCAAGTGGTATCATAGCCAGGTTGCTCATCAAAAAGGTTAACACCTTGAGTTGAATCCTGCCGCTAGTGTCAAGAAGAAGGCAAACATCGACTATGGACGGGCTCAAGTTCACAGGCAAGATTCCAGTGTGCACCAAGCACAACTTTCCTATCTGGAAGGAAAGGATCAGGTTCTACATGGAAGCAGTTGATCCTCGACTCTTCATGATCGTGGAGGAGGGACCTTATGTCCCCACTAAGGTCTCCACCATAGATCCTACCAAGAAAGTGCCAAAGAAACTTTCTGAAATGGACAAGGACGAGATGGTGCTGGTGGGACTTGACAAGAAGGCGCAGAACATTCTAGTCAGCGCGGTCGATGACTCAATGATGCAGAACTTCTGCAATTGCAGGACAGCAAAGGAGATCTGACACTGCCTGATTATCCTAATGGAGGGCACTGATGAAGTGAGGGATGATCGGAGATCCCTTCTGAACCAGAAATATGAGGCCTTCAGACAAGGGCCTAAGGAAGAGATCGGAGTCATCTTCGAGAACTTCCTCAAGATTGTCAATGCCCTCAAAGGATATGGAAGAGTGTTCACTGATGGTGAACTTAATGATAAATTCCTTAGGTCCCTTACTAAGGAATGAGACACAAAGATCTGCGCCATCCGAGAGTTTGGCAGACTAGCTGAAACAGACCCGCAAATTCTGTTTGGGAAGCTGATGTCCTATGAGCTTCAACTGAACACCAGGAAAGCAGAAGAAGAAGCAGAGAAGGCTGCAGCCAAAGAAAAGACTGTGGCTCTAAAAGCCATTCACTCCAGAAAAGGCAAGGGTGCAGTTTCATACCGTGCTAGGAAAAAGGATGAGGAGGAGGACTCCGAGCCATGCTCCTCTAGCTCAGAGCTGTCTGAGGAGGATTTCTCCCTCATCACCCGAGAATTCAAGAAGTTCCTCAAGATGAGGAATCAAAGAAAGAAAGACGGCTCCTCCTCCAGGCATCAGAAGAAAAATTATTCTTCTGACAGGTATGCTTATAAACCGAACAAACATCGCTCCTCTGACATTATTTGTTTTGGATGCAATAAGCCAGGACACGTCGTGGCCGACTGCTACCAAGGTAAGAGAGAAAAAGGGAAAGGAGAGGAGCACAAATCCTCTAGAGATAAGAAGAAAGAGCGGAGCTACATCGCCAAAAGGCCAAAGAAACTGAGTGAGTCTGATTTCTCAGACTCCAGTGATGATGAGGAAGCCTACTTCGGGCTGGTGGGTCGCTCCGACTCAGAAGGAGAATGCCCCCCATTTACTGGGAAGGTAAAAGCTCACACCCCTCTCTCCGACTCTGAATCTGATCCTGAGTCTCAGGATGATGACCCTGAGGATAGCCTTTCGGCCCGTGAAGCGGAGCTCCTCGAGAAGTATGAGCTTCTGCTCAACACTTTCGAGGAGTGCCGTAAGAGATTGAAGGCTGAGAAAAAGGAAGTGAAATTCCTTAAGGGTGAGAGTGTCTCCCTAAGGGAAGAGATCACCAGTTTGATTTCTCTCCGATAGGAGCACCTTGACCTGACTTCAAAGCATTCAGAGTCTCTTAAGCTCCTTGATCTTAAGTAGGAGGAAGTCAACAAGTTGGAAGAATAACTTGCGGCAGAAAGGAAGATCGTCAAGATCTTCTCTATGCCAAAAACAGTTCTTCCAGTAGTTGATACCTTCTCTGCTCAGGCCAAAGGAGCTGGCTTGGGGCATGTAGGGGTATCTGGTTCCTCATCCATAAGAAACAGGAACCAGGGGAAGAATAAGGCCGCCAAGAAGGCCTCTGCTGCTGAAAAGGGAAAGGCTCCGCTCAGTCCTGTTGCGTTCAGAAAGCCTAGCTTTCCCTACAACCAACATGACTTCGAATCAACCTTTGGTCATCATTTCCGGCCCTCGGTTGCAAAGCCAAAGAGTCGATATGATGGTTGGACTTTTCCCCGCAAATTCGGTGAGAGTGCCTTCAAGGCACCTTATGAGGAAATCCACATGGGAAATTATGGTCAATTCTCTAGCGGCCATAATGGAAAGCAGGCACCAAGAGCCAAGCCTGTTATACTGAAGGAACAGAAGGTGAAGAAGTCATGTGACTGCAATCACTATGAGGCCCCCACCTCCAGATCCAAAGCCCCGGCTGTACCCACCGTTCCCAGAGCAAAGCAGGAGTCTAGGAAGAGGTACAACAGATTTGACTGTTGGTGCTGTGGCAAAGTCGGTCACTTTGCCGTGGATTGTTGGTTTAATCCAAGGTATCAAGAGACTCCCTATGTTAGCAATGCGAGGCCGACCACTCGTAGGGTTAACCAACCGAGGGGGAGTATGCTAACCAAGAATCTAGGACCCAAGTTTGATTGGGTTCCTAAGGGAAATTAATTTTGTTTTGCAGGAGTGTCCAAAGGCCACCAAAACGCCAATCTGGTACTTGGACAGTGGATGCTCCCGGCACATGACTGGGACAAGAAGCCTGCTGCGTGATTACACTCCAGTCGAGAAAGGACCCAAAGTCATCTTTGGAGGGTCAGATCGAGGAGTCACCAGAGGTTACGATATGATTTCCAACGGTATAATCTCTATCACCGACGTGGCTTATGTTGAAGGGTTAAACCATAACCTGATCAGTGTAAGTCAGTTATGTGACAAAGGTTATGACGTTAAGTTCTGCAAGGATAAATGTCTGATAATTTCACGTACCTCTTCTGAGACGGTATTATCAGGCATTAGGAGCAGAAATATCTTCTGCTTAAATTTTCTCAGTTTAGATTCATCTACCCCCGTATGCCTTGTGGCAACAGACAGTGCATCTCTTTGTGAACAATGGCACAAGAGATTGACACATATTAATTTCAAAACAATTAGTATGTTGTTTTCTAAAAACTTAGTAAGGGATGCTCCCGTTATCAAGTGCATCAAAGATAGCCCCTGTCCTGCATGCCAGATGTGCAAACAGACTCGGGCTATCTTTAAGAGCACTGCAGACAAAGACTCTTCCCGATGTCTTTACCTTCTACATATGGACTTGTTTGGTCCAATGTAAGTTCATAGCTTGGGAGGCAAGTCCTATACACTAGTGATAGTTGATGATCATTCTCGGTTTACATGGGTGTTCTTCTTAAAACGAAAATCGGATACGTTTGACATCTTCACTAGTTTTGTCAAGCAGGTTCAGAACGAATTTAACTGCTCAGTGGTCAAAATCAGAAGTGACCATGGAACAGAATTCGAATCTGGTGCTTTGACAGAGTTTTGTGAAGAACAAGGTATCTTTCATGAGTTTTCCTCCCCGCGCACTCCTCAGCAAAATGGAGTTGCGGAGAGGAGAAATAGAACTCTCATTGAAGCCTGCACGACAATGTTGAAAGACGCTTCTCTCCCAGAATACTTCTGGGCAGAGGCTGTCAATACAGCTTGTCATGTACAAAACCGAGCATTGATCAACAAGCATCATCGTAAGACGCCTTATGAGCTACTGAGAGGCCGGAAACCAACCATGTCCTACTTGAGGATCTTTGGTTGCAGATGCTATGTACTGAATAATGGGAAGTACCCGCGTACTAAATTTGATGAAAAATGCTTTGAAGGCATATTCATGGGCTATAGTTCCCACAGTCGGGCATATAGGGTCTTCAATAAGAAAACCCTAGTGGTAGAAGAATCAATTAATGTTGTATTTGATGAAGGAAGTTTGCTTAACAGTAATTCTTCCAGCGGTATTCTTGAAGATGCAGGCACACGACTTGAACAGCTAAGTCTCGATGAGACCGCTAAAGATGATACTCCTAAGTACGTCAAAGTATCCACCTCAACGTCATTTGGGAATGTTGAAGATCAAAATGGAACAGATCTCTTAGAAGAAGGAGAAGCCCCAGAAGTAGTCGAAGCTCCAGACGCCAGACTTCTAGAGCTCCGGCACGTGAGGGATCATCCTAGAGATCAGATCATCGGAGATCCTCGTGTCGGTGTCAGAACTCGAAGAGGTACTATTAACAAGATTTTGCATCTTAGCTTCCTGTCACAGGTTGAGCCAAAGAAGTTCGACAAGGCGAACAAAGATGCGGCATGGATTTTGGCCATGCAAGATGAACTACATCAATTCGAACGTTGCAACGTTTGGACGCTGGTTCCCAGACCACACAGGCAGAATGTGATTGGCACCAAGTGGATCTTCAGAAACAAACTGGATGAACATGGTGTCATCATAAAGAACAAGGCCAGGCTGGTGGCTCAAGGTTACAGACAGGAGGAGGGGATTGACTTCGACCAGACCTTCGCACCAGTGGCAAGGCTCGAGGCAATCAGACTATTCCTGGCGTATGCTTCGCACAAAGGATTCGCAGTCTATCAAATGGATGTGAAATCAGCATTCTTGAACGGAGACCTGAAGAGGAAGTATACGTCGCTCAACCCCCAGGTTTTGTCAATCCTACTTATCCCAATCATGTATATTTTCTTAATAAAGCTCTATATGGGTTAAAACAAGCTCCACGAGCTTGGTATGAGACTTTATCTAGTTTTCTTCTTGAGAACAAATTCTCTAGAGGTAAAATAGATAAGACATTGTTTCTCAGGGAAGTCAAAGGCAAGATTTTGCTGGTGCAAATCTATGTCGATGACATTATATTCGGCTCAACGGACAACAATCTTTGCAAAAAGTTTTCTAAACTTATGCAAGGAAAGTTTGAAATGAGCAGTATGAGAGAGCTCAAGTATTTCTTGGGACTTCAAGTGAAACAGTCTGAGGATGGAATCTTCATCTCTCAGAAGAAGTTCACAAATGAACTCCTCAAGAAATTCAGTATGGAGAATGAAACCTCTATGAGGACTCCAATGGAATCCACTATGTCTCTGGACAAGGATGAGAAAGGTAAACCTTTCGATGAAACCAAATACAGAAGCATCATTGGATCCCTGCTCTACCTTACTGCCAGTAGACCAGATATCATGTTCTCCACATGTGTCTGTGCCAGATATCAGGTGAACACTAAGGAATCTCACTATGTCGCTGCGAAGCGAATTCTAAGATACCTTAAAGGTACTCCCAATCTTGGCTTGTGGTACCCGAGAAACAATGATGTCGAGCTAATAGGTTTTTCAGATGCTGATTTTGTAGGGAGTAGGGATGACAGGAAAAGCACCTCCGGACGTGTCAATTCCTCGGACGAAGGCTTATTTCATGGAATAGTAAGAAACAGAATTGTGTTGCAACCACCTCCACAGCAGAGTCTGAGTACATCTCGGCAGGCAGCTGTTGCGCACAACTCCTATGGATCAGAAACCAGTTAGCCGACTATGACCTTCAGTTCAAGGAAGTACCAATGTACTGCGACTCCTCAAGTGCAATTGCAATTGCCAAAATCCGGTATCGCAAGCAGAACAAGCATATTGAAGTGCGCTACC